>NTHP01000130.1:644225-674354 GCA_003416845.1 Oplegnathus fasciatus
TTAACCTCTATCTTCCTCTGTGTCTGTCTCCTCCCACCTGGCTCTGTCTCTGCAACACGTGACAGTGTGTGTTTCATGTCTGTCCCCGGAGGTGTATCTCGGTTACCTCTGGGGCCGGGTCACAATGGCTAATCCTGTCTTCAGGTGGCTGTTTAGCACACTGAGAGGAGAGCTCGCAGAACCGGAGGTGAGCTCCTGTTACAGGACTCCCTGACCAGGGGTCACCTCCGACACTGCCAGAATACACACACATATGCTCACACAGAAACATGCACACATGTCCTGGCAGATAAGCAAGAATGCTTGCACATGCATGTGCTCACACACACCAAAGTTTTCACACACAAACACTGTCACTCAAACACATTGAGCCTGCTTATCTGTCCCAGGTGGCTCAGCCTTCATCTCTCTCCTCCCTTGTTCTTCTTTATCTGTCTACTGTACTACTCCTCTTCTAGTCTTTCTCTGTCTTCTCTCATTCCCAGATCAGTCAGACTCTTGTTCACATTAGGATTCCCTGATATGATCTCCATGAAGACTTGCTCTAGTGGCCATGCGTTGCCTGTCCTGCCCGGCACCCTCATTGTTTAAGCTGCTCTCACACGGGGACACAGTCAGGTCTCCAGTGGATTGAATGGAGCCCTATCATGTGTGGCTCAGCGTAGTGGGAGAGAGAACTCATTTTTCACTGGGGGAACGACATCCATCTCAGCAGCCAAACGCTGGCTGTTTCATTAAGTAGCCCATCCAGGCAGACAGATGTGTTCACCACACAGCCATGTTTGCCTATGCAAGAGCGTGTATTAACCCACAATCCTTTGGGGGAGATTAATAGGCTACCAGCCCCTTTCCATTGATTATCTCCATGCCATTTTCCCCTCCTTTCCTTGGCTAGATATTAAAAACTAATGAAGCCTATTGAAAACGGGAACCGCGAGGCTCTTCACGGATCATTTTAGGTTATTTGGACTCAAACAGAGAGGGATCTCTTTAAGGCACAGTTTGAGTCGAATTAAGAAAATAAATGTGGAGAGCAGTGTTGAAAAAACAGGAGGAAAAAAAGAGGAGAGAGAGTAGAGAGTGTGACTGTAAAAAGATGTGTGTTTAAGAAAAGACAACTCTACGCTGACACATGGAGCGGAGACACGGCAGATGTTAGCAATTCCAGAGCATAGCAAAGCATTCCTAGTGTTGGAACCACGTCCTAATTGCCATAATGGAGGTGGTAAGCGCTGACAGTAATGGAGTCGTGGGGATCCATCCCCAGCAACCTGAATTAGGGGCCACTTGGCAGATCCACTTCAAGATGGCCTGCGTTTTTTTGTCAAGATGCCCTTGTTTTCACTGTTCTGCAAACTTTTAAAATCTTTTTTTGTTCTGTAGCGTCACCAACTTTCCCTCCCCTGCCACGGTGTCAGAAGCAGGGGGCTCAGGGGTCAACTGACTGGCACAGGGTGCAGTGTGGAGGGAGAAGGTAGTGTGCGAGATGGATGGGTCAGAGAGAGCTGGGCGGAGAGTGAGCAAAGAGTTAAAAGCGTCCATGTGATGGGCTCACCTCTGCACCAGGCCTGGTGAAAGGCGGCGGGGTGCTGTCGGGGAAAATGACTTCCTGAGACATTACCATCAATCACCAGACAGGTCAGGCCCCCCAATCCCGCCATCAGGATGGAGGAGAGGAGAGGGGGATGGGGAAGGAGGATTAGACTAGAGGGGACGAAAACAGAGAGAAAGACTGAGTTAAGGCTTGTTGGGGAACAGACTATTAACAATCTCTTTTTCTCACTGTCTGACCGTTTTATGTCTTTCTCTTCCTTTGCCTATCTGTCTCCCCGTGTCTTTCTATGCTTCTATTTTCCGGTCTTCCATAAAACGGCTACCCAGGCATTCAGGAACGGCCCCTGCTGGTCAGAGTCCTCTCCTCAGCTCAATTGCATCATTAATTATTCCACAGGCAGTGGGCTAGAAGCAAATCTAAAGAGAGGAAGGGAAATAGAGAGGGAGCAAGAGTTAGATGGGGAGATGGGGGACAGCTGTCTAACACCCCCAGTTGGTCTTGCTTTCACTCTCTTTCTCTCTCTCTGTCTCTTTCTCTTTCTGTAAATGAAGGATGGGAGAGGGGAGGGGCTTGGGTTACCTCAGTGAGCGGTTGTGTTACATTCCTGAGAAGGGAAGGGGTTGGGGGGTGGTTCAACGAGTTGTTGAAAAGAACACAGACGCTTGTCAACAGCCTCCGAGCTGGGGAGCCATCATGCCTTGCTTTAGGCCCGGAGGTCAATGACCCTCTGTTGCACTCAGATAGAGAGAGGTAGAGAGAAGCAGAGAGAGAGACAGAGAGGGAACCACCAAAAGCTACAACAAATCACTGTACGGTACGTGTCACTGCTTGTCTGTGGCAGAGGTCAGTCAAAAGCCTAAAAAATCTCTAAATCCTTCTCTTTCTCTCTTCACCCATAAAACACTGTATGTGAGCAGTGGCTGAGTGACTGTGGATTAGCTTTCTCCAAAGCACGAGTAGAGTAGAAGGAAGAGGAGAGACAGACAGAGAGAGACGGAGAAAACGGCAAGCGCTGGCAGTCATGGCAAAATGGCCCATTAGATTTAAGGAGTAAAAGTTCATCAGCTTTATTAATGGGAAGGTATATAAATGAAGTATGAATTACCTGACTTTTATGGAGTGGCGAGAGTGAAACTGGAGTGTCTTATGATATAATGTTTTAGTGAGCTGTTCTGAGCGCTCTGATGAGCAGGCTGCAGAGAGGCGGAGGAGGAGAGAAAGAGTAGAGAGAGAGAGAGAGAGAGAGAGAGAGAGAGAGAGAGAGAGACTGAAGTGTGCTGGGGTCCCCTGAGTCCAGTGGCTGGAAGGTTGCCTGATTGTTTCTAACATGCGTAGCTGATCGGGTTAGCTTGGAGACAGGGACGTTCATAGCTTCCAGGCTTATTCTTTGCGTGTCATTAGCTAGCATAGTAAAAATTGCCGGCACGAAAAAAAAAAAGTCAGCCACATTTCTGATTTTGTCGCTCTTCTACACATGTGCATGCAAACACAAGTATGCAGCTGCAGTCGAACATGCCTGCAGTTGCACACGCACAAGTACGTTTACAAACAAGCATGCATGCACATATACAGTGCATGCAAGCACAAGGACACACACACACACGCCAGTGCACAGACAGACAGACAGACACACACACACACACAAACACACACACACATGCTCCCCACCATCCTGTAATAAGCGGTAAGCTGAGCTAGCTGATGGTCATCCTCCCATGGGGCTGCTGGGTGGCTGCCAGCTTCCTGCCTGCTTTGTCAGTGGATAAAGCCCCTAACAAACGAGAGGGCTGTAGCTAGGCAGGCCAGCCAGGTCAAAGGTCACCTCGGCCCCCGGGCAGGATTGAGCCTAAGAGCACTACAAGGAGAGAGAGGGAGAGGATGGAAGAATGCACTTAAAGATTGGCTGCTATTAACCAGGCCTAAAAGCTATATCCTTGCCTTACCACTCCTTTTCTCTTCTCTTCTCTTCTCCTCTCCTCTCCACTCTTCTCTTTTTTTTGGCGGCACTTCACAAAGGCATTTTAACTCCCGTCACATGTCGACTCTGCTTTGAGGAACATTAAGAAAGTGAAAGATCCTGAGGGCATTCGTCAGTCCACACAGCCCCATGCAGCCAGCCGCCCCTGGGTGTTGAGCAATGACAGGAGATATCTCCTTGACTCATATACCCCTAGATGAAAGGAGAGCTCAGAAGACGTGCATTTCTGAAAGGCAAAAACGGTATTCAGTAAAGGAGAACAGACACAACAGGTAGGGACGGGGTGGTGACTGATCAGGGCTTGGCTGGCTTTGTTCCATGGAAGTACTTGTGATCTCAGATGAATGCACCTATGGTTACCATCAGCTATGCTCCTCTGTCTCACTGACAGGGACATGATCTGAAGTGTCTGTCTGTCATGGGCCTAAGAGCTTCTCTCACTGGCTGAGGATAGAGGAAAAGGGAGACAGTGGAGAAGAGAGAAAATCTTTCTTTCCACCCCAGCTGTCCATTCAGAGGGAGAGAACATTTGACATGGTTGACTTGAACACATTTAGCATCATTAGCAAACAGGAAGTGTCCCCTGCAGCTGTTTTTTGGCGGAGGAGGGGGGTGTTCCTGCCTGCACTGTAATGGACAAATGTTACCCAACATGTTTGCCTTTGATTTTTGACCTGAAAACAAAAATTGACATTACAAATGTCCTATGATATCTTCCAAATTGGCTTGACATTCCATAGCTGGCCTCAGGGGTTTCTTGTTTGTCCTCTGTAAGTGGTTGTGCTCTTGTTGTTGTGTCCGGAGGCTCGCTATTAGAATGTACTGGCCTTTCTCTCGAGAATGTGAAGTCTTAAAGAGACAGAGGGAGAGACACTAGAAAGAGAGAGGGAGAGAGAGCTAAAAGAGGTCCTGGTTGTGTATTTGAATACTTACGCTCATTAAGTTAATGCACAATGAAAGGGAGAACCGTCAAGTGGAAACTCTCAGAAGCTTCTATTTGAAGAGCGAACACACCCGCTTTTCTCTCCCTCAATCTGTCCATCTCTCCACAAATTAATCTCTTTCTATTTCAATTGAAGATCAGCCCCACTTTACTTTGACTTAGGAAGTTAAACAAAGTCTAAAGAACACAATAGAGAAAGAGGATAAACTTAAAGAGACCCTGTATGTTAATATTAAGTCCTTTTCCCAACAGACTTTATCAACAGGCTCTAGGTTGTAAGTGCTTTACTGTTTTGTCACTGGCCCCCTGTGCTTTCCCAGCATTTCTTTAAAGTGGCCTGTAAGCTTCAGTTTGCCTGAATAGTGTCAGAACATTTATCATTATTTAAGTATATGAAGCCTGAGGAAAAACAAAGCCACATTTGTCAGGAGCTAGTTATGGTAAAAAAAAAAATTGGCCAATGAATTTTGGAATCACAGAAACAGAAATAATTTTTCCCCCATTGGAAATGATAGGAACTGAAAATGATATTCAACATTTTTTGGGGTAAAATTATTTAGTAATAACCTTTTTGTTCTACCCTCTAAGCCAAGCTAGAGGTTTTCTCAGGACAAGTCTCTCAGTTAGTTAGTTTAGAAAATCATTGCTTTTTTACAATGTGTACATACGTCATTAAGCCAGTGCTGATGTTTATTCAGAGGCTTAGTTCGCTCACTACGCTTTAGCTATAGCATGTGCTCCCAATGACTTTATGACTGGCAACAGTGACAAGTGGTGTGGATGTGAGGTTGTCCAATGCAGGCAAAGTGGGTGGGTCTTCTGCTTTGACAGGCCCACCAGGCCTCTAATGATCTGCTTATAGGCCCTAAAAGTCCCTCGCAAAGGCAAGAGACCTATTACCTCACGCTCCCAACAAGCAACACGAGGATAAAAGAACGGGAGATTCATTTTTAGAGAATTATAAAAAAAATCTTCTAGACTAAACTTATTGAAATTTAAGGAACAAAACCCTTTTGTAGGAGGATGATCCTTTGGCTCAGCTATAGTCATTGCAACAAGATGTTTTAAAGATTTCTTGAGAGCAAGTAGTGAGCGTGGCTGTGTGTTGACATCAGGCGAGCTGGAGAGCAGAGCAGAACAGAGCTGGGTGCCCCTGAGCAGGCAGTTACCACAACAAAGCCAACAGACTGGTCTGAAAAACCAGGCCAAATTCCTGCCCTCTAGGACCTGGCTTAAAGCTTGAGCGGAAACTTTGAAAGAGGGGGACGAGATGAGATGAGAGGAAAGGAGAAGAGAAGAGGTGGAGTGAAGAGGATACGAGACGAGGCCAGACGGGTTAGCGTGTAGCGAGAAAGGGATAGCTGCTGGGGCCTATGGAGTATGGCAGGAGAAGGAGAGATCGACGGAAATGAGAGAGAGGGAGAGACTGAGAGGAGACCAGGCCCCCACTGTAAGGATGGAGGGATCGTATTCCTCCTCTTGAAAGCGGAGGGGCAGCCGTGTGGTGGAAAAAGAAGCCATGAACTCGATCTGACGATTAAATAGGCACATCTCTATGGCTGCAGGCCACAAATGAGACCAGGTCCACAACACAGCACACACACAGTTTGTGTATATAACTGTTGGCAAACTCCAATAGATCTATGGGTTGAGTTCAGTTGATCCTCGTTTGGGAGTCTTTTGCGGATTTCTGTGTAGATAATGAACACCGTTTTTTCCAGTTTTACTTTCTTTATTGGATAAAAGTGATACCTTATTATCATTATGCATGATAGCATTTGGAAAAACATCTCTCTCTCTTCTTTGGTCGATCCGCTAAGTCTGGAGGTGCATTGGGATTGTGTGGGAGTGATTGCTATTTAGCCTCATGGAGCTTGGTACAATCAGATGCCTATATCTCGCATATCCTCCAGGGCTCCTTCCTCACCCTCTCCCTCCATTCATTCCTCGCTCCTTCCGACTCCCCTCACCCACTTTACTGTTACTGTAGCTTGGCAGGCGAGCAGGGCAGTTATGCCGTAGAGCTTCTCTACAACCTTGCACCATCTCCAGTGAACATAAATTAATGGTGTAGAGCAAACAGGCTGCTGGCTGGGGTCCAGGAGCTGGCTTCAGGAGCCCAGCCAGCGATTGTTGTGGCGGGCCATGGCAGCAACAGCAGTAGTAGTACTGATGCACTGCCAACCAACCAGCCAGCCAGCCAGCCAGTCAGAGAGGCAGACAGACAGACTGGGGGCCCTTTTGCTCTATAATAGATGCCGCGGGCCTCGCCAGTCCGCCTTGTATTTGCAATCATCACCGTTTTACTGTCAGAGGGCAGTCCACTGAGAGCCCTTATACTTATTGTGGAAGCTCTGGAGTCTGGAGTGAGAGAGACAGAAGTGTAGTGGTATGTTCTGAATGCAGATTGTGTGAGGTGTAGATATGGATGTACTTTCATTTGCTGTTATCAAAGGTTGGCATGCAGTGCGTGCAGTTTGTAGGCTGGCATCATGTGAGTTCTGTTTATAAGTTGGCTGTAACTGTGTGTGTGTGTGTGTGTTTGTATGTGTGCAATCAAGAGAGAGAGAGAGAAAGGGAGAGCAGCAGGGTTGAATCATTGAGTCATGTGGCATTCTTGCCTGTTTTCAGACTGTTGTCAGGAAGCAGTGTAGTTTCTAGTGAATAAAACAAACACCCAAAAAAACCCTCCTCTCCCTCCCACCTCCACCCACCCAAAAACACACAAAGAGAGGGAGGGAGAGAGAGGGATGGAGAGAAAGAGAGAACAATGGAGGCAGAGTTAAGTTGAGTTGAGATAGAGATGGATATGAGGATAGTGATGGAAAGAAAACATTTTTTTATGCAACTTTAGTTGACACACAATGTTCAAAAAAACTTCAACTCAACCACCATTTGCAATCCTTAGTTTGGGCTCAGCTAAATGAGAGAATAAACCAGACATTAGTTTATAATTGATGAAATAAATCAAATTGATCTTTGAAATCACAAAGCTCATCATAATTGGAATTTGATACAAAGAATTCTTTGCTGTTTATACTGATAAATTTGAAAAATCAATGATTTCATTGAAATATGAAGCTCCTCTTTTTTTAATTGTCTATTGTCAATCCATTTGATGTTTACAGATGGAAGAAATTAACTGTATCCTTCAATTTAGACCACAAAATCTGTCAGAAAACTGCGGCTAAAAAGCCAGATATTGCTCTGTGCATAGTAAACACTCGTGATGGATTCAAAAACTCCAACTGGATTTATTTGTCATATCTGTTTGATCTCGCAGTAATGCCGATATGCATTCAATCTCATTGTCATTTGTCAAAGAAGCCAATTGTAACGTTATTAACAACAGCAACTTGATATTTAAAATGTGCCAATCTTACCCCAACTCAATGCAGAATCCATATTAAAATGTCATTCCTATATTTGATTGCGTTTATTTCTGACAGTGAATATTATTATCACCCTCCAGTCACTTTGATTAAAAACAAATAAGATTCCAATCAATTCGAGGAAGGCATATATGAAAGGAAATACTGGGATACAATATTGCTGTAAAACTAGGCACAAACTCACAATAAAGCCCATCAAAAGCTCCCAGCACATAAAAGCATTACCATGAGAAAAGTTATTCTATAGAATTATGTCTGTTTAGCAATTGACACTTTTTATGAAGCCCAATACTTAAGAATGAATACACACTTTTATAGAATGAAACAATTATATATGCAGATTATCTAATAACCCTATCCAAGTGACAAAATAGCTGGGGCTAAATTACACCAATCATCAGCAGCAAATCCTTTGTGTTACCATGGCACCGGGGTAAACAGCCAATGGCCTGTGATTTCCTGGGAGTCATTAGCATGGAATAGGTTTGCAAGCCACTGCAACCTTGTGACCTGGCTCTATAACTCATGTCACACACTGATGATGTCATTCATCAATGGGGTCCACCAGCTTCTCAGGCAAGGGGCTGCAGGTTCGGTGAGTGGAGGGGAAGGGGCAGAGCGGTAGAAGCGGTGGGGGTTGAATGGAACGGCCGGGATAATGATCGGGCTGTGGGATTTGACGACGGCAGCAAATAGGTGTCAGGAGAGTATGAATCTGATATATAGCATGCTGGATGTTGAAGGAATAGATAGGAGTCAGTGTGGGGCAAGGTGTGGTGTGAAGTAAGAGCGGTCCAGCAGTAGATGTGGTTGTTGTATATGGTGAAATGCCAAGCTGGGCTCAGGGGGGTTTAAGGGCCGTACACAGTGGATGATAGAGCTACCTCAGCTTGTAATGTTCAGCAACCACAGGGGCCATTACATCCAGCACTATCAGAGAGCACAGAGCACATCACACCCTGTAATTTAGCCAGCAGTCGGTCACACACACACACACACACACACACACACACACACACACACGCATACACACAGCTCGATTCTCAGTGACTGGCAGAATGTGATCCATCTGCGTATGCGCCTGTGTTTATGTTTATGTGTTTGTGTTGATGTTTGGTCGTGCTTTTTCAGGTCAGATTGTAGGAATCAGACAACATGTGTGCATCAGGATAGTGCACGCGTGTGCCCATTAACAGGCTTTAGCATAATTAACAGAGCTGTTTCGATCAGGGACCGGCGCTGCCCTGACAACAAATTGAAGCTGCTCATTTCTGGCTTATTTATAGACTGGCTGTTTTACATTTTGCGGTCAATCCTCTTTTAAGGATATTGGCCTTGGTGTTTGTAACTGAACGTATTGAGCGGATCCAAAGCTAGTGGGGAGATTATCAATACCATCTTTGATCTTGCTCTGTGTTTGTGTTTCATCCATTAAATAACCATGCCATACTGTCTCCTGAGGGTAGAGAAGGACATCTGCAGGAAGGAACACATTAGAACAGATTTAGCACTCTGACTTTATGAGTTTTGTTTAATATTTATTCCCCAATTCATCGCACGTTTACTCTTTTCATATCAGATTTTTTTTTGTGCTCATTGGGTGATTTACTAACATATATTTTTTTTACTGAGGCGATTAACATTAAGAGGTTACTCAGAGGTCTAAATAGCTGTTCTCCAATTTCACGGCTGCTGCAGCCTTGTAACCACTCTGCCCACCATGCCGGCTTACTTCTCTTGTCCGTGTGTGTGTGTGTGTGTGTGTCACAATTGCCACCACACACCATTTTCTGTAGCTGAGATTTCAGAGCGCCATGCTTTAAGGAAAGCTACCACAACGTAAAGTGTGGGTGGCCTGCAGTCGCAGCCATAAAACGTGCGTGTGTGTCGGGGAGGGGGGGTCTGCAAGAAAGGCGATAGAGAGAGTTGAGGACAGATGAAGAGAGGATGAGGAAAGGTTGTGTACAGGCATACTGTGTGTATGTTTGCATGTGTGTTTGCTTCTCTGTGTGTGTGCTTGGCAGTGCATATGTGCAAATGCATGCAAGTCTTGGGGTTGCAGGCAGGCGAACTAGTCTGACACTGGGAGGCAAGGAGTGGGGGAATGAGCAAGGGCTGGGAGGGGTATGAGCTGAACGAAATAGGATTTTTTTTTTTTAGTGTCGTGTCTACCAAATGTGGTCAGAGTAAATCTCCTTACTCAGGGGTTTTGTGTGCGAGGGGGGCTTTAACGTCCCCACTCTCCTTGATGAGACATCTTTCTTGTTTGTTCAAACCATTCATTACGTGGTGGCTGCTGGACGAGCTATGCCGCTGGCCGGCGTATTTATCACCGAGCTAAAGCGCGCTCTGGCTGACAGTAGGGATTGATGACCGGGTCTGGGCCTGAGAGGCTGAGGAAGCCTTAATACAATGTAGATGACCCACTCCCATTTCCAATTAGGCTGCTCCTCTCCCCACACCTCCATACCACATCATCTTTAGCCACGTCTCAATTTGTGCATGTGTCTGCTGCGCATGTGTGTATATGTTTGTGTAGTGTGCGTACATAAAAATGAGTAGGAGGGAGTGTGTGTTCTGTTATATTTGCGAGCGTGTTTTGATCGTGACCGAGGTCATAGCTAATGTGAAAACACCAAGGAAGCCTAGGAGGGTAAGGGGGAGGGAAAGAGAGGCTGTACTCTTATTACATGTTGTTGTCCAGAGCAGACACGCACAAACACACATGCACAAGGGGATGTAGATATGTATATCTTCTCTTTGGACATTGTGCACACTGTGCATTCTCTTGAGAACGTTTACACACACACATACATTTGTGCACGTACATACACAGACACAGTAACCAATAGAAATTGCTCTGTCTTCCCTTGCCAAGGAAATGTCAGCACCCAGCAATCAAAAAATGTATTTCTATGCAAGCATTATCATCTTTCCTTTGTTAATGATTTTAGCATATTAAAAGGAACTACGTACACAAGTACAAATCAGATTAATCCCTCTCTGCAGCCGAGACTCATTATTTGTCCAATGTCAGCCTTGTTTGTTATTAATTGAGCACATTCCTCAAACCATTTTTTCATTTCTCCTTTAATTAAAACAGACTACATTTAGACAGGCAGTACTACCTGAAAGGAGAAATCCTCCTCTCTGCTGATATGAAAACTCACTTACATCAATTATTTCAGCTGCAAATGAGAAAATACTTCTTGAGCAACTGTTATCGTTTCATGTTAAAATTCAATTCAATTAACGCAAGCCAGACAGACATTGCTCGCTTTATGAAATTTGCTTCCTCAGTGAGTGTGGAGGAGGAAAGGAGCTGAAAAAAGGGGTTTAAGCCGTGAGGCTAAAGGTGTTTTCCTTGAAGGGGAAGAATGCGTCTTAATGGGGCTTGAAACCACCCGAAAATAGAGGAGGATTTAAGTGTCACTTTCGAAAAAGGAATTTTTGTGTGTTATGATTTGCAGGTGTCAAGTCTATGAATATTTGTTTGTGTCTGTGTGCATTTCTGTTTGCACATGCTTGTGTGCGTGTGAATGTGTAACTCTGTGTGCACGCATGCTCTCTGTCGACAGTGGCTGAATGAAACACATAGTGTCTCATTTGTTTCGTTTGCGTGCGCCCCGACTCCTAATCTGGCCCTTAAAGACATCTGTCACCAGCGATCACTGTTGTTTTGTCATGCTTCATAGCAGGCCCAGGGGGAGCAAGGCAGCCCAAGGTCTGCCATTTATATCAGCCCATGTTCTCTAGATTGGACCTGACACAAATAGTATCATTGCAGCCCTGGTCACAGAATTACATTTTCAGGTAAAAATCTTGGCGAGGCTGTGGAGGAGATTTCACAGCATTCTGTTCTTTTAGCATTAGTCTGTATTCAGCTGCTCTCTATGAAAGAGCCACCACCAGGATACATGTCAGACATTCAGGGAAAGATAAATGTATTCGCTGCAAATCTGCACCCACTCATTCTGTTGCTCGGTATTATAAAAGGATTCTCAGACACCACAGTATCTGCGTTAGGCCTGCTTGAAAGTCTTGTTTGTCAGTGTGTGTGTGTGCGCATGTGCTCATAAGTGTGTTTTCTTTCTGTGTGTGGTACATATGTTTGGTAGTGTACACTATATGTTGTTTTTATGTGGGCGGGGTGGGGATAGGGAAGGGGGTTATCACAGTTGACAGTTTTGACAAACTTGTTCGGCCAGCTCTGACAGGTTTAGCGCTGAACTGTGTGTGTATGTGTTGATGTGTGGGTGGACACGTGTATGCCCTGAATGTCTATACCGTGCAAGGGAGGGGCGGGGTGGGGTGGAGGTCACAAGAAGGTGCAGTCTTGGGTTACACAATACAACAAACACGGGAACATATTGAATACATACAGTAATAGGCAACAGCCAGGAACTTGACTCGGAGCATGTGTTCCCTTCCAGCGCCTCTCTTTATGAGTGCTTACATGCGCGAATATTTATGTTAATCTGTATGTCAAAGAGGCTCATGTGTGTGTGTTTCTCTCTCTCTGTTTGCTCCTGCAGCACCCATACCCTTCTGAAGAGCAGAAGAAGCAGCTAGCCCAAGACACAGGCCTCACCATCTTACAAGTAAACAACTGGTGAGTCAAGATTTCCGCTCGCCCTATCTCCACCACCAGCATCGCTCTGCCTTTCATTCTCAAAAGCCTTCGCCTCCCTCTCCCCACCAAGTGTGAAAACCGTTTATGTACAGTCCTCCCCATCGCATATAGACACGCACAGAGGTGCACACGTAGACATACACACTGACAACCTTTGTAACATTATTATATGTAAGCCACCAGGATGTTCCGGTGTTATCGGCAAAGTGTTCTGCGGCTAAGTCAGTGGTCTTTGTGGTTTGATGCACATGTATTCAGTGGGATATATTTAAGGGAGAAAGGCAGAGATCATAAGCTACCCCTACAGCCCCCACACCCACCCCACCCCTTCATCCAAAACCATACCTAGCACCGCCACTGGTGCCCCCACAAAAGGCAAAACTGCCTTCCACCCCCTCCCCATTTTACACAAGCTATATGGTGGATTAAGGTTTTGGTGGCCTGGCCAGCAGGGCCTTTGTAGATGGCTTAGCACATAACTGGGGGTGGTGGATTAAATAAAATGATCACAGAAGCAAAGAAATGATACAGGAATTACTTATCAAAATACTAGCCCAGGTTTTATCTGCAGCTTAATTTTGTTCAGTACATTCTCAGGGTGATGTTCAGATTAATTGAACTGACAGCTTCCTTTCAAATTTCCGGCAAGGTATTTGCACGGATTTCAGGTCTTACACAAACTTAATTATATGGAACCCCATTTTATCATTCTAATTCCATGTAGCGGGGGTTCTATTTACAAATGACAAGTCTGTGCCTTTTATTCACAGCTTTCCTTAATATATTTATCAAAGCGGGTTCATTTACAAAGTGCTCTATCTGTTGGGTACAGGCAGGCCGACATTAACGAAGCTTTTAGGTTTATCAGACTCGCAGCCTGACAAGCCACCCGAGGGTCAATTGATTTTTTGGTTCTGTGATACATTTTTTTCTCATTTTTCCTGGATCACAATGAGAAACATGCCTGGAGAATTAGCCTGGTTTGTCGGCCTTATCTATCAGCCCCCTCCCTCGTCCTCCCCCCTCCGTCCTGACATACTCTCTCTCTTTCTGTCTCTCTCTCTCTCTCACCCTTTTCTTTATTCCCTTCTAGCCAAAGGAAGTCAAGCTACTTAAATTGGCCACAGGAACCGCTGTTATCAGACTTTAATGCACCCTACAGTGTGGATAGCATTTCAATTACACCAGTAACCAAAGATTAGCCCCCGCTTGCCTGTTTCATGCCTCGTGCCACCGTTTCGGGACGCCACGCACCTTACCTACAGGAGCAGAAAATTGAGTTGCCTTGCCTGTGTCATGGTGATTAATGCAGAAATAGTCTGCAAACCTGCGAGGAAAGAGAGAGAGCGAAATAGACAGAGACAGAGATAGATATAGGAAGAGTCCCTGCCTTCTCTGAGGCCATGAAATCCAAGCCTGGCGCTGAAATGCCTCAGATCCATTTATAAAGAGGTCTGAAAGAATCTCGTGCTGGGTAACATCCTCATGAACCTTGTTTCTGCACACACATACATGCACAAACACATAGGTGGTCATGGAGCTGTGTATTAATGTTACACCAGCCGTGTTAACAAAAACACACCAGGAATCAATTTTCACAAATAAAGTCATTAGAGAGGCTTAGACTTTGCTGGTCTATCTCTGGTACATTCTGGGTGTTGTCAACTGGCCTGGCGGATGCTGTCACGTTATTGGCTATTTTACAGTGAGGGGAGTTACAGTTAAACGTAGCTTTGTTTGGGTTGTGCCTTTGCTTTTTCTCTTTGGTTTCTGGTTCCAGTGGCTGCTGAGATGGTCCACCCAGGATATGACAGAACTCTGCCATATGAAATTCCTGTTAAAAAAAAAAAAGCTCTTCAAATTCCTGGCTGGCCCCTTGCATTGTTCTGTAGTTCCCTTTGATGCATGGCCGCTGCCATGTTACTGGCCAAAGAGAGGGAGAGGGCGATAGAGACAGAGGGAGGGAGAGACAGAAGCAGAGGATGAGTGGGGGCAAAAGGGAGGGGATGGCCGGCGTCTTCGGTTTCCAGAGCTCTCCCTCGGGGAAAGGATGTGCTGAATCAGGGCTTTGTCCGCCGGCACAATCGCAGCCCAGCGAGGGCACAAGGGTGCTCTGTGTGATAGTCAATAGAGAGTGCATCTCGCTCTCTCCCCACTTACCCCATCAAACCTCCCCGAACCATACCTTTCAACCTCCCTTTACATTTACCTGCAGCTCACCTGTACACACAGAAAACAAAACCCATAGTAGACCACTTCCAGCTGGTTTGAAATCTTTTGTCCTGGCACCACAGGAGACACTCCACCTGGTTCTATATCTAGTCTGTATCATTAGCTGGCAGCCTCACCTGTTTGTAGCCCACACCCCATTAGCTGTCTGATGTTAATAAGGAACAACGGAAAAGGTTAAAGTCCACAATCTCACTGCACTGGTGTTGAGCAGATGAGGAGGTGGACTTGATTATCCTGTTAATAGTATCCTCTGTGTGCGTAAGTGTGTGTGTATGTGCACGTTATGCACATTATTACTAATGGGACACTATGCTCTTTCAGTATGTACAGAGATGTTACGTGTGTACAGTGTGTCAGGACACCATTAGCTGACCATTAGGTAGTGTGTTTGCTCTGCTTACATTTGAGACAACTGGCGTCATGCTAACAGAATCGGGGAGTGGTCTGACATGTAATTGCATTTGTTTAAGATTGTGGGAAAAGGTGAGGGCCATGTCACACACGGCATTCTGGGATAATGAAGTAGGTGAAACGGCAGACTCAGGTGTCTATTCGCTGGAGAAGCGTTTACAGTTTACAGTATCTAGCGGTATATTTGCCTGCCTCAGCAGCTCCTGGTGTCCTGCTATCAGTCTGGGCTAAATGGGGCCTGACCGAATCCTTTCATGTCTCAGCGTCAGACCCAGCACGGTGTGCCCTCACTCACTGCCATAAACACACACACACCAACTATCCTGCAGTTTTTTACCACTGCGGCAATTCGCACACACACACACACACGACACCCGTAACACACAGGATTATTACATGGGCCTGAGAGATGACGCCGATGACAGATGACTGAGAGAAACAGCATCTAAAAAAAGGAAGGAAATCGTCCCCTCATTATTCCCTCATCTCACAGGCAGCCAGTTGGTCATTTCCATGGCAGACAGAGAGAGAGAGAGAGAGGAGAGACGCAGAGCAAGCCAGAGAGCGAATATGTCAGTTCTTGGCATCTATGATGACTGACTGCTGTGCCACTGGAGCACTAATAACAATAAAGAGGGCACTAAGCCACACTCTATTTTTACATCTCTGCCTCCTCTCTACAGCCCAGGGGGGAATACATGCATAGACACATACACACACAGACACACATACACACACAGACACGCACACACACAGGGGAGAGGCTCTAATTAGCGGCAGAAAGGAATACAATGAGTGAGTTATTAAGACACAGGGGCGGATCACAGCCAACCTTTGCCCCCTGTCGGAGCACAGGTCACATGATAAGGGAAGGATATCCACCAGACGACGGCGCCAAGCGGCCTGTGCCCACTGAGGAGATGAAATAGGCTCAATCTCTCCGGCCATTCAAGGCAGGGCATGGTGCACTGATTGTTTTTTTTTTTTGTAGTTCTTTTTTCTTGAGAATCCGTCCTCACCATGAGGACAAACTCCACCTTTACAAACAGTCATCATGTCATTCAATATACATTTACTGTATGTTTATGTTAAGATTTAGATATTTAATTCCTCTGTTTTGTGACTGAGCAACAGTAGAATAAGCTCACAAGACTAGACCAGCAAAACTGCAGTATGCAACCAATAATATGGACATGTCTGTGTCCAGTAAATGAGTGTGTAACACAGGTGTGCAGGTGGAATAAATAAAAAGAGAGGATACTACTTTTTTAGATGTACTTTTCAAAAGTCTTTACACTCATATGCCTTTAAAACTTTTGTCTATATACGCAGAATCCAGATTCTCCTCCCAGATTGCATCCTGCTGTAGCACAGCATGTAGATAAACTGAGTTTAGCTAGCTAAACTCAGTTGCTCTCTTCACAGCATGTTCTCCATTCCCACTCAGATTCTCATTTTCCTCTCTCCCTCTCTCCCTTCCACGGATCCCTCTGGACTTCTCAGAGTTTAACTCACCCATACAGAGGTACATAGAGGCTGTACTGCAGGTTCACAAGCAAAATGTTATTAACGGTCAAGCACATTTTGTTTGTAGTATCTGAGAACAAGAAAGAGCAAAACCAAAGCCAAATTTGTTCCTCCACTTTGCAAAGCATTTTCCACCCCCCTTCCTCAGTCCAATGAGACACTTAGGAACACTGGCTTTTATGATTTTTTTATGATTTTTTATGATCCTCGGGTTTGGCGGGCAAGCCCATTATGAAATGCAAAATAATAACTAATATTTTCCAAATGTAACATAAAGCTATGAAACTGGCCCAGCCGCCTCTGTTTTTTCCACATTCTTTATAAGTATTTAAGTCTTATGGATCTCACACAGAGGCTTCTGAGGTCCTTTTTCCTTCTCCTTACTCTTCTCTGCATCACTGCCTATTCCTTACTTTTCTGTCTCTTCATTTCTGCCACATTGGTGGGCTAGTTGACTGAAGTTGTTGGTTATCTGTCTAACTTTGACCCAGATGGAAATGTCAGGCCTTTTTTTGGCTGCAACCAGGGACTCCCGGCAGTGGCCATCTTATGCCCCTGGCTTTCTAAATATACAGCTGGAGTGTGGAGAGGTTGCGGCTGTGTGTGTGTCTTTGTGTGCGAGCACGGGTGTATATGTGAGTCTGACTGAGAGAGAGAGAGACTATCGGGGCGCTGCCAACACAGGCATCATGATCCCTCTCATTTAGGGACCGCTAATTGGCAGTTAATTAGCAGAATTGACTCTGTTGTCAGATCCCAAGTGCCAGCCCCCCTACCAACACCCCCTACCCGCTAAGTTCATTTGATCTGGCTGCTTTCTTGATGCTGTAATAATAATCCCATTTTATCAGTTTTGGAGGGAGAAACACATTTGGAAAAACATATTTTCATTATTGGCAGAGTAAAATAGAACAGAATCCCTCATGCAGTAGGTTTCATTTTGTTTTTCATTTTGTTCAGCAGTTCTTACAGATCCAAATATCTGTTCGCGGTGCAATCTAGACGCATGCTGTACTCACAGGATAAGCCATGGGAGTCTTGAATAGCTGGTGCTAATGTGTGCCATTGCGTTTATGTGTGCTCTCACATCATATGTGTGTGAGTACATGAGCACATGCCGCTGTCGAAACGCTCAGTGTGATTAACAGGGCCCACTCCCACTTTATCAGGCACTGGGGGCACATTGGGTCATAGCATGGCATGGACACCCACCGTGGCCATGGAGCAGCCCAGTGCCCACCTCTGCGTGAGTCTGGAGTTATGAAAAACAGGTGGTGCTTTAATAAAATTGGCAGTGTCGGGTGATCACGCACAAAAATGAATGCTTTTTTTACTTGTTTTCCCATTACAACCTCAAGACTCTCCAAGGCTGTGTGGAATTCTCCCAGCAAAGACGGCATGCGAGGAGAACGAAGCCAGACGAGGCAAGATAGAGAGGCAAAGAGCTGAAAGAGGCATTACAGAGAAAGCATTAGAGAGAGATGGAGAGAGATGGGAGGAGGGAGGTCTTTGTACTTCTCTGCTCCTTTTGGCTCTTTTATTCCTCAACGGCTTGGTTTTATTGGTGGGTCGTTTAATAACAAGGGCTCCGCGTTTGAAATGAAGTCGAGCTGCGTTTGCGTGGGCGAACCTCCTTTTTTTATTTTAAGATGGTAATTTCTGTACTAGGGGTGAGAACTGGAGAGAGAGAGAGAGAGAGAGAGAGAGAGAGAGAGAGAGAGAGAATACATGAGAGAGAGAGAGAGAGTAGAAAGAGAGAGAGACTCGGAGGGAGAGCAAGAGGGTGAGAGTGTGGGAGAGGGAGAATTCAAGGAGAATGCAGGGGAGGAAAGTAGGTTAATTTATTTCATTTGCAGGAAGAGAAAGAACTTAAAAAGAAAAAAGAGGTTGTGATAGTGAGAAAGAAAGTGTAGGATGCTGTTTTCATGAACAAGCAGCTTAATGCACACGGGCAGCCACAGTAAGCCTGCCAGAATCTCCCTGTGCCTGAGGCCATCTGTGAGCAGAATAGCAATTTTATTACTTTGTCATTAAACCAATTTCACAGCAGTATTGTTTGTTAATGAGCAGCCGCAAACGAGCGAAGATGTCACGTACTAGAATAGCAGCAAGATTTGTGACCCCAGTTCTCCTCTGTCTCATTCTGGCAACCTGTACCTCATTCTTATTCTTCTGCTCTTTCTGCCATCGTCTTCTTCTTTAACATCCTTACTGTCATCCTTGCTCTCTCCCTGCCATCCTCCCATCTTGCTCATCCCTCCCATCTTGCTCATCCCTCCCTTCCTCTCCCTGTTATAGGGGTCCCTGGCTCATAAAAGGGGAAACTGCTGAAAGATAAAATGCAAAGTCTATACAGTCAAGTCTCTGTTTATGAGCTTCCATTTGCCTTTAGAGCTCATTGGGACGAATGGTTTCTCCATGGGCTTTCAGGGCATGCAGCTGGAAAGCCTGGGATGTTGGCCTGTTATTTAGCTCTAAAGCCTAACATGGGTGCCAACGGCAAGTGCCAGCAGAGGGACTAGGCATCTGAATAGGTGCATAAGTCCTTTGGATTGTATGCTAGATGATGTCATGCATTTTTTGTGATTTTAGAAGTTGTTTTAGAGCACCAGGCTTGATCAGTGCTTTTTTAGTGGATTTGATTGGCGTTGTAGTCGTGCATTTAAAGAAAAATCTAACTTCAGGTCAGTCTGGTAGTTGTTTGGAATGGTCTGTTTTCACAAAGAAAGCCATGTGCTTCAGCTACTGTGGTGCTATATGTGTCTTTATGGCTAGTCGCTCTGTTTATGTTTTAACTCTGGAGGTCGGTTGGCAGAGATTCTTGGTCTTTTTGTGGCTTATGACCAAGAGAGAGGCAGTGAGACAGACAGACGGAGAGAGAGAGAGATTTAAACTGAGGCCCCAGAGGATCAGACAACCTGACAGAGTAGATTTGGAATAATTAGTTTTATCTGCTGAGGGAGATAGCCAGAGGAGCTGTGTGTTAGCCACAGGGTGCTGCTGTGTATATCTTGGTGGTGATGTGTTTCGGGCAGCTGAATGTTGTGTATGTGTTTGGGTGCATGGTATATGTGGTTGGAGGGAGGGGTGAGGGTGTGGGGGACTAAAAAGGATAAAGGTGACCAGGTGTAACAGAATGGCCTTGAGGGTGTATGTGTGTGTGTTGGAGCCAGAGAGGACAGGAGCTCCTTCTTTGGCTGAGCTCTTTAAACTCTGTGAACCTCTACAAGGTATTTTCTCTCTGTCCAGGCATGCTCGTTCTCTCACTCTTTTCTCTTTCTCTTTACCTCCCTCTTTCACACTTTGCATTCACTCTATCCCTGTGTTTGGATATACAGTAACAGTATGTAAATAAGCATGCTCTTCTATCTTTGCTTTGTTTGTGTGGTGTCACATTCAAAATAACCTCAATTGACCTCCCTCTTCCCCCTTTAAAACACAGTGAAAGTGAGTGTTTTTGGATATGAACGGGAGAGAGGGTTGTAATCACATCCTTAACAATGCTCCAATGTATTATTCTTACCTGTTGTGTGTGTGTGTATTTTCTGAAGTTGTGATTCATGGCCCGGTGCCCTCTGTGGCTTTGAGGTGCAGGCCAATAGGCCCATCATGGAAGACCCTATAAATCAATATAGCCCTTTGTTTGTTTAAGTCATGCTCTGCCCCAGTTCAGGCCTGTTATGGATGAGATATCAGTGGAGTCGGTGCCAAGCAGAAAACGGGAGGGAGAGGCGGGAGGGAGGGAGGGGAGTCACAAGGCTTCTCGACAAAAACAATCCAATCTTAATTGGAACGTGGCCCAAAATCTTGGAGATATCAAACCCGGTAATTTGCAATTTGGGAGAGGTGAGAAATAAACGGTGCAGCTTGCTGCCACGTTCTCTCCATGGCACACACCAACACACACATATGCATGTACTTTGATGAAGTTATCAGAGGTAGCTGGAGGAATTAGCCACTATTAGCAAACACTATTACATGCATAACAAGATGCAGAGATACAGAGGAAGAGAGAGAAAGAGAGAAAGGAAGGAGGAGAACAATGAGGAGTATATTACCCTAATCTAGGGTTTCTCTCTTCCCAGGCTTATGAATATTTATTCCTCCCATTACCGACGATGATGTTTCAATTGGGAGACTCTGTGAGCATGTGCGGCGGGGAGGGAGGGCGGCAGGAATGTCTTTTCCCTAGTGGGGGTGGAAGGTGTCTGTCTGTAGCCCCCCTAAGACATATCTGCTCTATCATCTTCTTGTTACACCGTATGGGAGACTTTCTTCAGCTTTCTCACAGGTATGAGGTGAAGAAAATAGCAAGTCTCCAAAATGATATGTCTGCCATTTGATAAAAAGTTACGCCTTTTCTGAAATAATACCAGATATGAATGTAAAACTCATCTCCGGTTAGGCTAATCATAACCTACAAAATAAGGCGTTTTTGAGAATGGGGTCATCTGTATCTTCACCCTTCATAGGAAGAGCCACTCATGACAGTTCACAGACTTAAATTCAAGGAACATATTCTGCAGTGTAGGCTGAATTGAATGTGGCTTTTGTGCGACACAGAGATTGTTGTATTTGTTTCAGGCTGTCACATATGAAGGAGGCCAGTCAAAGCTTTACACAGTCGGTGGTAGAGCTGATCTGAGAGGCAGAGGGCTTGCTTGAGGCCACCAGGCACATCAGAGTCCCTGTGGTCTGCTCCACAGTGTCAGTGCTGCTTCTGCCAGCAGTCCCCTCCACAAACAACAGCTATTTATATCTCTAGCCTGCTGCTGGGCTTTTTAGCCCTAAACTCTGCCTTCACATGTGTGTTTGTGTGCCTGTGTTCACGCTTATGTATGTCAAAGCCATTATGTGCAATTGAAACTCAGATTAATTATTCAGTAGGGAAGTCAGATGCAAGCTGACAACATTTGACCGACGACTCTCGTGGTCACTAATATGTGCTAGACGCAAACACACACACACACTCAGACATATCATGGAAACATGCTTGGTGGAAACACTCACTCACATGCCAGAGACAATGATGAGAAGATGATGACATCCCAGTGGGAGGGAGAATCCCTTTCCAAACACACGCAGACACACACTGAGTCCTGTACTTCCCAGTAGTCTGGCTCTTAGATGCAGCAGCACCTAAACCGAGGCATTAGAGAATCTCGAGAGTCTATCCACTAGGTTTAGGTGTCACTTTTTAATTGCTCAAACTGCTGTGCATTTTCACTGCCCCAAATTCATGGTTAATAGTACAGCAGTGTGAGGCAGTGTGAAAAAAGTAAGTGGCAAGAGGAGAGAGAGCATGTGCATGTGTATATATATTTGGGGGTGGGGTGGTAAAATGGGGGCACCTTCCCTGAGCAACCTCCCATTGGCTCTGCTTTCTGACTTCTGCTAATGCATTCGAGATTCAGGAGCGTAAGTTCATGTCTGCAAGTGTGTGTGTACATGCACTGCGCATGCAGTGTACCCAAGCATGTATGTGTGTTGCATAAGGACGTAACTGTTGAAGCCCCTCTTGGCAGGCCTCCTCTTCGTCTCTTTGAGCTGAACCCATTATAGTCTTATAAAGGAGGGAGAAGAAGAGACGTTTGATATGAAGCAAAGGAAATAGATTGGCCTTATTTCCTTCCTGGCTGCTGCAACGCAGACACTTGTGTTGCCTAGACGATACAGGCAATTGACACTCAATTTTGTTTGAAATATCACGCCTCTATCATGTCATTATCAGCTTCCCCTGGTAATCCACAAAGCCGCCCTGTTTGATATCTGACAATAAGGGGGAGTCACAGAGTCGCGGAATCTCTCACTCGATTACCAGGCAGAGAGGGAAAAAAGGGTTGAGAATGAAAGGAAGCAGAAGACGACAGAGCAAGAGACAAAGAGAGGGTGAAAGAAATAGAGATGGAAAGATAGTGCAGGAGGGAGACAGAGGCTAAAAAAGTCACACATTTGTATGATAGCAGTGAGAAGTGGATGGAAACGGAGATTATACCTGCCCTCCCCGCAGAGACGTACAAAGGAGCCCAACAGGCCTGGCATTGTGGGAAAAAGAGAAATCTGGGCAATAGGGGTGGCACTCTTCACAACTGAGAAAATGGGGCGATCATGTAAGCACACCCACTCATCTCAGGAGGGCTGATGGGGTAGGCCGGGGTAATGATAGTGCTGGATTCGTTCTTTCTCTCTATTCTCCTCTCTCCTCTGTCTGTGTGTGTGTGTGTGTGTGTGTGTGTGTCTGAGTATCTGTGTGTGTGCCAGCCTGCCAGCATGTCTCTGTTCTATTTCTTGCTGGCCCTGCATGAAAGCAGGAAGCCCTCACCCACCCAAAAGGTGAGAAGCCGGCTTATGAGGAATGAGCGTTACCTTCCAGCGCTGACGACCCCTGTCATGCGCTATGTGCTGGAACCTTTGACGGGGGGGCTAATATTGACATATGTTGGATGTTTTCAGATGCTCTTCAAACAACGGAAAACACAGCTGTTGGTCCCTCAGCTCCTGGGCAGGCACACAACACCTTTCGTGCACCTATGTGCGTTAATAAGGTGTTGTCTTAAGGGAGGGAGCGCAAGAGTAAGAGGAGAGGGGCCTCGCTAACAAGGGAGATGTGCATCAACTCTTTCCTTAATCCCCCTGTCTGGTTGTGATATTCAAAAATAACAGTGTTGTAAAACCAGTAAAAAAACATTAAAGGGCAGAGGTGCCAGCCTCTGAGGAAAGGGAGGTTAATGACGGGAAATATTAGGGGACTGTCTGGGAGAAAGAGGAAGAAGAGATGGTTCCACCCTCCCTCCTAACATCAGAAAACTGGTAGAGCTAGGGCAGGTTAGCCATGCTGGGTTGCTACAATAAGGTCTCTTTCATACAGGTGTGTTGACGCCTGGGGCAGGCTTGGCCTCGGTCCATTCCATTCACCCTGGCTGATTTGAACAATAACTATCATATCTCTTAAAAGAGAAGGGAGGGTGAAGCGTCAAGAAGGAGATGCCTGAGAGCTGTGTCAGGGCCAAGAAAAACCCCCGCTGCCGTTGTCAGAGCTTGTTGATGTTGTAGTGAGGAAAAAACGGGCAAGTTTTTTTTAATCCCCCCCCCTCCCCTCCATAACCCCCACAATTTTTTCCTCTTCTCCTTTCTCTCCCTCCACTTCTGCACTGGATTCAGTGTTTTTGTGCCGTAGGACAGAGTGTGGTGAGGAGACAGAGGAACAAAGTGCTGCTGTGTGGAGCAGCAGCTGCTGCTTGCCGGATCAAAGGGGCAACAAGCGTGGTCTTCCTGGCCCAACGCTGCTCTGGAGGTGTTTGACGGACAGTCAGCAGCTGGGGCCGCGCAGCCCGCCATGTAGGGGTCAGGCTGCTGGACTGCAAGGCCCAGGGGTGACATGCCCTCACTGGACAGGGGGAAGAGGGGAGAAGGTGTTAGATGGGAGGGTAAATAGAGGGAGAGATGTCTATGTTTGTTTCCTTTGTTGTTTGTCTTGCTGTTGTAGTTTAGAGAGTTACTTCTGGGATTATTACTGTATATTTCTATCATTCAAATTGTATCGGACTGTAAGATATTTACTCTTTCGTGATGTGCCAGTGAGTTCTCACTTATGCATCATAATGCATCGGCAGTAGTTGAAGCCTGATTTTAAGGGTAAAACCAATCCCTACAATAGCATTGCCCTCCACACTGCAGCGTTTTTTGGTGCTGACAGAAAATCAGAGCGAGAAAAGAGAGACAGACAGAGAGCGAGCATGCCGCAGTGCTATTGATTTATTTTAATTAGCTGCTCGTTAAATCGTGTCAGTTTGCAACACAAATATATAATTCTTTGTCTGATTTTCCACTCGAGTCTTAATGACTCGTACTCCCCGGGTTTCAGAGAGGAATGACTTCTGCAGCTAGACTGACAGAGCAGTGCAAATGTTACTCATATAGGGCTGAGGGGGGGATGCCACAAAAGGGCAATGAGTGGAGTAATAAAAAGGGAAAGAAAAACAGGTCAGTGAAAGTCCATGGAGGAGAGGTGAAACAGTCCCCCTTTGAGAGGCAGACAAAAGAGTGTGGAGGGGGGTATGGAGGAGGCACAGTGGATGAGAGAAAGAGGGAGAGGGAGACAGAGGTAAAACTATGTAAACACAGTGGCTGCCCTAAACGTGGGCCCTCTCTGACGTTCCTAAAAAACGATCCTGCCTCGCTCCGCTTCACATCTGCACTAAATCAAACACGGGGGTGAGGTAATGTTCGCCCGGCTTATGTCTCTTGACTCCTGTTTTAACTTAAAGAAGGGAAGAAGGGATAGAAAAAGGGAAACTCTGTCTCTGATAAGATGAGCTTGAGGAAGCTTCCTCATTCCTACCCTATCTCTTTGTCCTTTATCTCCATTCTGGAGGAGTGGAGCCTGTGAAAAGCTCCTTTGTGATAGTTTATGATAAATCCACAGATATGGTAGGTTCAGTCTGGTGGCAAGCTATGTATAAACTGTTACAGGGGGCCTGTTAGGACCATGTGAGCTGATTCAATCAGTGTTGTTGACACTACAGTAGATCAGTGTTGGAGGTTCAGTAGCCCCAGACTGCCCCACTGTCTGACTGGACCATAATTAGTGTTTGCTTATACTAAACACACCCTCCTCATGGGGTTAATTTGCATGCACTTCCTGGTCAAAGGACACCAAGTGTTTTACTCCTTTCTGCCTGTCTTTCTTTTTTTTTGGCGGGAGGGGGGGGATCAAACTAAAGCCTTCCTCCTTTGATTCCAGTGAGTTGTGACTCAATCGCTGGGGGTTTGGAATCTTTATTTCTGTCTGAAGCAGAAGTATGGAAGCAATGAGCTTTAATAGGAACCAGAGGACAGTCATGTTTGCAAGCAGTGATCAGGGATTGAGTTCAGCACGTTCTTGTTCAGATTGTGTTGCATCTGATCTTCCTGCAAAGACGAACAGGGGCCCAGGAATCTGACTGACAAACGGAAACTTGCCCCCCCGGCATATGCACTCTCAAAATGGGCATGTGCAGGTCAGCCATGAAGGCAATAAACTGTCAACGATTTCGGTGTCGCAATTTCAAATTTGTCTCCTCGCTTTGCACGCTCTAAGGGGCTACATTTGGAGTGGTCCGGCGCTCATTTCTTGGAGAAGACGTGTTTAGTATTTCTCTGTTTCTCTCTCCTGTCTCGCTCTGGTCTCTGGCTCGGTTTCTTTCTTTCATCACAAACTCGTCAAACGAGTGACCCTACTCCTGATTGGCTGGGTTCCCTCCGATCTCCACAGCAATTGGCCAGCCAAGCAGCGAGTCTCTCTGTCTCTCTCTCTCTCTCGTCTCCCTCCCTGTCACTCTCTCTCTCTCTCTCTCTCTCTCTCTCTCTCTCTCTCTCTCTCTCTCTCTGTTGGCTGTACTCCAGGGTAGGGTGGTTTGGCATGACGATTTCTCAGGGAAGGAATGCTGACAACAGGAGCGAGTTACCAGGTGTGGCTGCAAGTCAGTTAACCAGAAACAAGGCCTTTCTGACAGATTGAGATGAGGAAGCAAGAAAAAAAAGAATAAATACAAGCTCTGAGTCAGACAGACTGGTTTGCTGTGTTGGTGTTTTGAAGATGGTGTGTTCTTCAAACCTCCAGTAACCTTGCATAGTATTTGTCAACTTATGAGGCCCTTTTGTTTTATGATGATGATGCAGTTGGTTTGCCGCATTAAAGGGACGTCTCATAAAGTTGAAGGACTCTATTTCATGAAATAGAGGCATATGGCATGTTTTAGGATTGTGTAAGTTCCCTATTAGATGTAAGTCTCTTCTTCTGTCTCTGACCACCCCTGACCCTTAATCCCCCCTGCGCTCGCATACACACACTGGGTATAGCATAACATTGTATGCTAGCCAGGGTATTTAACACCTAAGCAGACACTCTCTGAAGCCCCCCCGCCCCTGTGTGTGTGAGCAGATATTAGTAACCAGGGATGCCGTGTTGATCCAGCCTAGCGGAGACCCTGTGTCAAGTGGACTCCTGCTGCACTGGCTCCATCATTCATATCTGTCTGTTATTTTCCTCTGCAACCTGCACAGCCACAACATTCAGAGCACTAGTGAACTTAGCACTCTATATCACCATGGAGCAGGGTTCTCGGTCCTCCAGTGGACTTCCATATTGTATCTGCACGTACACATGTGTTTGTACACACGTGTCACTCACGCCATTTCAGGGTATGTCAGCGGGAAGTGCTACTGTAGGCCAATTGGCAGCGGTGTGTGAAGAATGCGCTGACATGCACATACACACATATTGACTGACATGTGCATACATATTCACATGCACACTCGAAAGCATTCTTAGCACTGCAAGAGCAGTTTTTGATATGCAACTTGAAAATGTGTTTAAGGCTTATTGGCTCTGAGAAACCAGTTGCCCACATTAAACAGCAGTGGACCGCTGCCCCCACCGACCCGCTTTCTCCTGGGGTAATGTACACATTCTGAGCTGTATCCCAAGGAATGACCTCCACACGACCCCCTAACCTTGCCTTTAATTATTTGTTTGAAGACAGCATGGAGTTCCCATGCTGAGAGGTACCCTGTGTACCGTGTGTGCATGTGTGTGTGTTAGTGTTTCTGTGCTCTAACATTGAGCAGAGGCAGGCCATAATAAGCTAGACCACCAGATGTAGATAATAAAACATGGGCTTTGGGTTGGAGGTTTTTAGCTAGTGTCCCCTGTGAGCCTCCTGTGTTCTGGTTAGCCTACAGGCACACTGGCGGTGGTTGTGGTCATGTCCATGGTGTCGATGTGTGGATTTACAGCGCGCACGTATGTTTTAGCGAGTGGTTGGGAATTCTGAGTCCCTGTGGTCAACCTCTGTGTGTCTCTCAGGGCCTTGGGTCCTCAGATCCATCCATCTATCCGTCCATCCCAGTTGACTGGCCTTCATCTCTGGAGGATTCCTGGTTGTGTTGTTCTAAGCACACACCATTAGCAGCTCACGGGTCGAGGGAAAACAGTGTTATCAGGCATTGCTCTGATAATCTCAATTGGCTTTACTCAGACAGATAAAAGGTGCTCTAAGGCCACGAGAGGGGCCCTTGGTCACCCCCCACTCCCTCCGGTGCACCGCATCGGCCCCCGGTTACTGTGGCAACTTGTTTAGCCTACAAAAACAGACCCTTTATGTGTGTGTGTGTGTGTATGGGTGAGTGTGTGATACGGTGGTGGTTGGCCAATAGGGAATGTTGACAAGAAGCAGGTCCGTCTCAAAAGAAACTTGCGGGGAAAATATTTAAATATCCATATGTGTGTGTGTTTACATGGCAATGAGCTGTTTTCATACTCAAAAATTATCATTTTAATGAGAGCAAACACCCTGTTAGCTAAATATTTTCCTGTATACTTTATGTCATACATTTTCTGTAAGAAGTCAGAAAAAGGCAAGAAGAAGAACACAGTTCTTAAAGGAACATTTAAAAAAAAAAAGATCTGAAAACGCCACTTTGATCATACAGCATACTCTGCAGTACATAGAGTATTTCCTCTGCAGTCACTGGAAACCGTATGGGCGACTTTAGCACCTGGGAAGAACATTCCTAATATTATGTGTTTATGGTTATGTCCCAGAATAGGTAAGAATGCACATGGTTGTGATTTTGAGCCCCTTGGTGCGTCTAGAAAGGCAGAAAGCAGGACATATATTTTGGCAGGCCTTGCACTTTGAGCTTAAAGAGAGAGTGTGATACCAGGAATGTCTTTCTGTTTACTTGCTCAGCTGGTTTTGATGCTGGAAGCGTCTTTCTCTCTGAAGCACTGCAGGTATTTCTGACAGCATAGCTATCTAACAATGCTCTGTCCCCTTTGTTCTATCAAAAAATACTTTCACAGTTAATAAAACTCTTCAATAAAATCCTCATTCCTCCCTTAAATCACAAATCATGCATTACAATCATATAATTTCCAATCCAGCTCTCTCGTTCGTTCTCTCGTATTCTCGTATGGATGTGTTTCATCTTTTTCTCTCAGGGGCCCGCGGCACCCCTGCGTACCTGCACTCTGGATGCCCCCTGGCAAATGAGCACCACGTCTCTCTTTTCCCAATCGTGCATTTTGTACGTTTAACCATGTCACTTTGAGCTGGGCAGATTACAGGCATTTAAGTTCATTGGAGAAGGTAAGGGCAGGTATCAGGGCTTCATGGGGGATTAGGAGCCCAAATTGGTTCCAGCTCTCCCTTCCTTCTAATGACCAGTTCTTTAGCCATACTGATGGTGCCGTGGCCCGTACGTTAAAAGAGGGCGGTGGGCCCTTTTTTTCCCTCTCCTCTGCTTTTTTAGAACCAGCAAAGGACTCCATGCTGGACAGCTCCAACGTGATTTGAAACCCCTCTTTAATATCAACCACATGGTGGTACCTGTAGTGCTAAGTCCATGCTACGTTTTTAGTATGTGAAAGTGAATGAGAGAAAGACAGAGAGCACGAACGGGATAAAAGAGGAATAAAGAGAGAAACGTGGAGAACTTGCTCGGCCTGAGTGGCCAGCTTGCGTTTGACACGGCCCAAGGCATCCCATTCCAAGTTAAAAAGGTTGCCCCTGGCTGGCAGTCACCTCCAGATGACCTCCGGCTCCACACTGGAAAAGCCACAGGAGCAAGGCCGGCTGGGGAGGCTTTGTGGAGCTGCACTTATTCGCTGCTGTGGTGGTGATAAAACTTCAGACAGCCTAATTGATGGGCTCGCTGACATAACAATACCTTGTGAAAGCACGGAGTGGCCCATGCCTGGTCCTCATTTCTAGACAGCTGGAAGGGGAGCAGAACCCCCTACAATGCAGCCAGAGTGGGGGTCCCACAGAGGGGAAGGGTGGAGGTGGGGGTGGAATGGTGGGGAGTAATGAAAGGAACCATTTGTATCCTGCACTTTGCTAACTTAAAGCTTACTTTGAAATTCCAAAGGGTGATAACACTCCAGAAATAATGTTGTTTTGGGGAAGGAACTGTAGACAGGTTACTGTACACTGCGTACAAAGTTGGTGTGTGCAAGTGGCTGCAGGAGCGACTAAGAGGGAGAGAGGGATGTGCCACGATGAGGGTTCTTCTGTGCCCAAGCTGCACTTAATACTTGAGGAATGTCTCCCTGGTGCCCATAGCAACCAAACGTAATCAAAAGCTTTATTAAAAGAGGGGGGAATAGATCATAAGGAACATTAAAAGTATCCCTCACTGGGTTCCCAAGTCAGCACACAATTGCCCTTTTGTTTGTTGCTGTTTTGTTGTGAGCGCCTCTCTCAAGGACTCGGTGGCTAATGTTGCCATTAAGTCATGCAAAACTGTTTTGTCTTTGTGGTGCCTTGTGATGAATCTCTCTGTGTGTGAATGCAGGGTGATTTAACGTTTGTTTTTCTCCTCTCTGTTTTTTTTCTCTCTCTCTGCCAGGTTCATTAATGCCAGGAGAAGAATAGTACAGCCCATGATTGACCAGTCAAATCGAGCAGGTAAAAA
>NTHP01000130.1:692517-706114 GCA_003416845.1 Oplegnathus fasciatus
AAAAAAAAAAATAAATCCTTTTTTAATTTCAAACCGGCTGCTCTGACTCTTCCAGGAGAACTTTTATTTATTTCCACCCTGTGATGTCTTGCTGGCTGAGGGAGGCTGAGAGGATCCCTACTAAAAGCACTATGCTGCCTGGGGCAGAAACAGGCCAGAGCTCTCTCCACATAAATAACACAGGAGCGTGGAGGAAGTCCGTTTGGTGGTCTGCTGGAGGGATAGAACCTACCCATCAGTCTGTCTCTGGTTCTGTCCTTCTTTCTCATTCTCTGTGTCTCAGTGGTCTATCTCACAGCTTGGCTGAAGAGGCATAAAACAGCAGGATCTGGAAGAGATTGGGCCAAGATGTACATCTGAGTGGATAGTGGACTTCCAATAGCCTGCGGGCCCAGGCCAGACAGAGTGGATGCTGTGAACTGCATCAAACTAATCTGACACATGGGAGTCACAGATTTAAGAATTGTAACCAATATTACAATAGTGAATAAAATGTGTAACTAAATCGTTTTGCATGTAGTTTCTTGGCAATATTGTAACAAAAAAAAACATGATTAATGATTTGCTTTCAATTTTTTCTCCTTCACACAAAATTGATTATCAGCAATTCTCATATATTACTGTAAGTCAAAATTCTTCTTTGATGAAAAAATACTGTATGCTTGTTCTTGCTGGATGCCTCTTGAGGATCAAATTTCTCCAGAACACTGGTGTTCCTGGCCTCAGGAAACGACCTCTCCAAACTGGCCTTATTTGGAGAGCACTCGAGTGCCCCATTGTTGTGACAAGAACAATGAATCTAAAAAGAGGTGAGAGACAAGGGCAAGGAAAACACAAAATAAAGATGTCTGGCTCTTAAAAATCATCAGATGGAAGTTATTTTTTTCTATATTTGCACTCACATCATGGAAATATTGTCAGCTGATGCCGACGTCAGCCCTCGCCTTTGAAGTAGATTTAAAAAAAGACGTATTTAGTTTGCATTGTGTGCAGAACCTAATTTATAGGAGTTGACCCTGGCTCCTCTTTTGTGCGACAGCCATCTTGGAAAACAATGGCAGGAAGGCTTGAAACTTGAGAGGAACTGAATCTGCTGTTTTCCATTTTTTCTGTTCTTATTCAACAGAGAATTTTCCCTCCCCGAGTAAAATAGCTCTGTTTTTGTGTCCAACAGGAGCCATAAACTGATGTCTAAGCATTCCATGGCCAGGCAATAGGGCCGAGTTTAACTAGACACATGGGGACAGTTGTTTTGTACCACATGGAGCAGGGGGGGCCTGACAGAGGAAGCCATGGCCGCCTGGCGACCTCACGGTGACCCACTGGCCTCCTCATGTAGGGATCAAGGCCTAGATGGGAGCTGGCTGAGGGTTAGAGGTTTAAGGGTAACAAATCAAGCAACACTTTAGTGGTATTTAACCCCCACATACCATATCTCTCTAACTGTGTGAGCGGTGCATAACTGTGCTGAACAAACATAGAAATACTTATTTTTATTCTATATGGGGGAGTTCTCTTCAGTAACAGAACTGCAGTGGGTCATGTTGGTGAATGATTACACTGTAGTGAAGACAAGGGGAACATCATTTCTATCCTGTGACTATATCTCTTACCTGAGGTCTGCTTTGATTCATCTCTCAGCAGGACAATAGGCAGGCACTGATGGCCAGCTACGAAGCCTCTGTACTGAAAGATCTGTGATATTAGGAGACAAATTCTCTTCTTTCCACTTGCTTTCAATACTGCAACAGTTACGGGGCACAATACATGTGTAAAACGATTCCCCTCTTATTAGAAGATGCGTTCTCTGAGGTGGTAGCAGGTTCTTCACCCTTTCACTTTCTTTCCTCTTATCGTTTTTTGTGCCATAAAGAAGAGGACACGACAGGGACCCCCTATAGGCAGTGCATATCTGCCTCTAAAAGCATCACTCAACTTTATGTTCACTTCTGGTTCCCCTAGCCGGGCTGTGTTTCTTCCATTGGTGCCTGCTCATAAAAAGGTACTGGGGGTTGTAAAGATGTGCAACAGACAACTGCAACTGAAATCAGGTGTTTCTACGTACCTGTAAGCACTCACAGAAGTAAAGAAGTATATAATAAACATGTAAAGTTTATGCTGTTAATATTCATGACAAAAACATAATGTATCAAAACTTATTTATTAATAATAAACACATAAAAAATTGCACTGTACAATAAAAAAATATTTCAAATGATCACAGCATAAAATGCGGGACAGAATGTGACAAGGCCTGAATGTTTTTTTTCTCTTTTACAGTCCTACAATGCGCTCACGGAGGCGAAGTACACACCTATATGAATTAGCATTTCATTTGACTATGACCTCAGCTCCCTGGCTCAACAGACGCCTTAATCCCTTGCGTGGAGAACGCTGTAACTTCAGGCTACTCTGCTTGCTGGTTGATGTTAGCAAATGTTAGCTAACACAGCTCATAAGCTACATATTCAGTACAGACTTTAGGCTAAAAAATACATTTGTGAACTATGATCAGTGCTGAAACAATAAGTCGCTTAATCAATCAGTCGATTTTCAGTCGAACAATTAATCGTCACATATGCCAAACAAGCTTCTCATATATGTGAGGATTTACTTCCTTTCTCTGTTTCACCGTAAACTGAATATCTTTTGGTTTTGGACTGTTGGTTGGGAAATTGTGACGGCCTTTTTTTGTGCTTTTCCAACATTTCGTAGACTAAACGATTAACCGATGACTCATTAATATTAATTGATAATGAAAGAAATTGTTAATTGCAGCTCAGACTATAAGTATAATTTAAAATATGAGTATTATTTAACCATAATATATTCAACACCATGCAAACTAGAGGAGAAAAACAGAGACACCTGTTGTGTAATGTCATCAAAATCGTTGGATAGGTTAGTGTGAGCTGTGTGAAAAACTCTACCTAGATTTATAGTTAATTCATTCATAGTTACTTAATTATAGTTAATTAAGATAATTCACACTAAAGAAGCAGTTACAAAGTGTTGATTATAATTCTGTGAAATTTAGTTGCGGTGTGAACCCTTGCTTTTATAAAGCGAAGTGAAAAAGGTCACACTGAGACCAGCTTTAATCAGAAACGATCCTGTTTACCCCCCCGGAGAGCGATTGAGAGGGCACCGAGTGACGCAGGTGAGAGTCAGGCGTCCACCCAACCCCCGGACCGCACCTCTCTTATCTGCCGATGGAGCGCAGGAGGAAGGAGTGACAAAGGCCAGGGCTTTGGGTGTGATAAGGAAGGGCCATATGTCCTGCTTTGGTCCCGGCTCTCACCCTGGCCGTCCGCTGCAAGAGGCCATCCAGGGGCCAGGAGCTGACCACAACCAGGAAAGCCTCCAAGACGGTGTTTTCACACACAGGTATGAATCTGACCCTGTGCTGTCAGATATACAGAATGCTGGTGTGTATTTACAAGTGGTAGCTTTGGGGCAGTGAAAGAGAGGGAGACAGGAAGAAAAGGAGAGACAGACAGAGACTGAGGGTCAGGCGGAGTTCAGGGCAGATTTTTGCCAGTAGTCTCGCACTGCAGGAAAGCCAAATTGCTTCCGGATCTAGGTATCCACCCCTGTTCCTACCCTTCCCGCCTCCTCGTCTTCCTCTCTCTTTCCTTCCATTCATCCTTCCATCTTTAGTTTTTTTGCTCCACTCCTCCTCTTTTCTCACTCTTTGTCTTTATTCTGGCTCTTGTGGCAGTCAGTCCTGCTGGGTGGCATGGCACAGGGTGACAATGTCTGTGGGGAAGCAGTCTTTGAGCAGGATCCCTCTGTCTCTCTGGCAGTCCAGCTCTCCTATGAAACCATACCAGTAGATCACAAGGCCTGGACCAAACCTGTGGTGTAAAACAAAAGAAACAAAGCCGGCCTTTTGTTAGTACATCATTGCTGTCATCTCAGAGAGTTCTGAAGTAGCTATGAATGAGTTATGCCGTTGCTTTTAAATTCAGATCTGCAAAATGCTTACGGCTGTTGACTTTGGATTTGGAAGGCATAACAGAAAAGCAAGAATATGCAAGTGACGAGATAGAAAGATGGGACACTAGCGAGATATATGAGAGATAAGGTCGCTTAGGTATTTTCCTTTGATCACCCTCCAGGAAACCTGTGCTGAATCAAACAAAAAAAGCCGCCAGGAAGATTAAGATCTTTCTGACAGGGTGATACACACTCGATCACATTACAATGGCAGCGAAATAACAATAATCTGTGAAATAACAAAGCTCTACACCAAGGCCTCCGCATCCTGTCATCGGAAGCCTTTGGCACATAGCAGAGCACACAGAGTTCAACACAAAGTCTGAGACTTAAACACACTGCATCTGGTGGTTAATGTTAGCCAATCCGACGGTGTCCAGCTGTTTCATTCACATTCACTTAGGAAGCCAAAGCAACTTTGCCTTAGTTGGCGAGCACCGCAGTTCCTAAAAGCTATAAATAATAACTTGCCAAGCAAGCGAGAAGTCAAGTTCAGACTATTTAAACATAAGGTGTTTTTTTCTTACTTCTATCTTTTGTTCTCTCTCTCTCTCTCTCTCTCTCTCATCATTTTGCTGCTTTTGTGTCTTATAGACACTGTAGCTACTGTACACCTGAACGTCTGCTGAATGGTGCAGAAACAATTAAAATGGAGGAGTTCTTCACCGGGAATGTGCAACGTTATTTCACTACTTCTCCTCACAAAGGCAATAAATCATCTTTCAAGCTATTTATTATGCCCCAAAGAGCCACCGGTGGCCCCTCTCTGCCTCATATAGATCATACCTATTCTTTGAACATTAGCTGCCATGCATAAAGACATGTCACAGTTGAACTCTGAAGGGAGAGCACCACAGCCCCCACATGCAAGACCAGATTCAGGGGGCTGACAGTGCTTCGGTCCCAGACACTCTATCCTCAGACAGTTAACAATGTTGCGGGGCCTCTGGAGACCTAGACAGGAAGCTAGCCAAAGGGCCACAGAGAGCAACAGAAGTTCAGCTCCAAGGTAAAGTGCATAAAACCTTGAACCTGTGATCAATCATTTCATATTAAAATACGGCCTCAAACACCCTATGGTGTTATTTTTATAATAATTATGGGAATCTTTAGTGTTTTGTATAATTATAATTTATGAGCTTATTATAAATACCTAGATGGTTGACCTTACAACTTCGACAAGGTATTTTAACCACATAAATTATAAATACAAGTTCACAGCTATATGTGTGTACTGTGTTGACTGGGCCTTGAGGCAGTGCATGTTCGACATACAGTACCTGTATGAAGACAGACACATGCACGAAATAATATGTGACTATACACGCCCCTCCCTTCCAAGAGGCCCTTGCAGCAGTACATGCTTCTGCGCCCCATCCCCGCATTCTACGTTTTACAGTGTGTGATTTACGGTGCTGTATCTATGAGCAAACAGGCCAAAGCTAACAGCCCTGGAGAAAGCCCACAGATGCACACTGAAAGTTCACCACAATGTCACACACATAGCTCAGCCTCTCAGCGCTGCACAAGGCTCAAGCCCCCAAACTCTCATCGTTTCCATGGTCCACCGCTGCACATGGCCGCCAACTCTTAATATGGAAATGTTATGGAAACAAAACCTAAACATTTACATTAGATGACTTTGGAAAAGGGGTTATGTTCGTCTTTTTATTCAGCCGCCCTGCTGTATGCATTTCCTGTGCTCTGGATGGGGAGGCGAGGCAGAAAAGGGGAGAAAAGGGAGACCGGTCTGCACAGAGTGGAGAGAGGCAACCTTCTGAAAAGGTTAAAACTGTACATCAACAGATAAGGCAGCGGTGTACGATACATCATGTCCCGGCTCTGTCAGGGGAGGCCGAGCACAAATTGAAACAAGCAAAATTATAAACACAGGGGAGCCATGTCACCAAGGCCTTTCCATACCGTAAAGAAAATAAATGGACTTTGAATCCTGCTCAGAATTAATACAAGTCAATACTGCAGGGACCTTGAGGTAAAAATCTGGGACTGGGAATACAAACAATAACACAGAGGGGGAAGGGAATAGCCAGGGGGTCAAGACTGAGCCTGATGGCTACAGTGTGAGATTCTTAAGAAAAAGTTCCATCCAGACACTGTAAAGAGCAATTATACTGTAAATATACAGTATATGATGCCCTATATACTACTATATAACTCTGAAGTTTGGGTGTTATAACGCCTGAGGAAGTTCAGTTTGAACTTGTAGGCTTATTACGCAGGCTGGCTCATCTCAACCTGGTGTGTGCTTATTATACACAACATCTCTAAGTCAGAGTCAGTCATCTTCCAATAAACACCTAACTACGTAACCAGTTGGTGAAATTGTTTGTGAAATGTAGCTAATTTCAGCAAGGGGGCCACTTGACGAGCCTGGGCGTGGATTGCGGCTGCCAGCCACGCTTTCGTTAGTGTTAATGAGCGGGTGGTGGTCGCATTTTAAGCAGGTGCCAAGCCGCTTACTACGGGAGCTTAATGAGAGCAAGGCACTCAGGAACAAAAAACCCTTGAACGGAGAAGAGGGAGTGTTATTAGTGTCTGCCTGCGCACACGCAGCGAGTCGTGCAGCCAAGCCTCACACAGAAGCCCTGAGTTAAAACTCTGCATCTTAAATGCACAACCCACGCATACACAGAGCACTAGTAAAAATATGAACTGCAAAATCTAAGACAAATATAACAAAATACAAAGCGTACCCTTCAAAGAATGTGCAAACTTGCTTTCTTGATTTTTATTTATACCCTTCTCATTTTCTGAGAAGTTGGAGATTGCTGAAGGTCAGACAGCACGCCCCCTCCCTACACACACAAAAAAACCTCTGCGTTTAACATTTCTACTGAACACACAGATCAAGGCTAATTTGATCTGCCACATTTGGTGAGAAAAAGCTTTACTGAAACTGGGGGCTGAGCACTTCTGCCAAAACACATTACACGACATGATGAATTATCAATAAAATCAAGATGAATTTACGCTTGACTTTAAAACACCGTCACTTCATTTTACATACCACACAGAACCATTTTAAACAAACGCCCCAGCAATGATTTAGACAGCATAAGCCTCTACCTGAGGGTGAACTCCATGTCTCTCAGGTCTCCCCACAAAGACCTCTTTGTTTTCAGCATCCATACATCAGGTCAAAAGGTAGGCTGGCTAAAGCACTGCCAAACATTAGCTTTAGTCAGTCTTTTCTCTGCTCCCTGAAATGCAGGTAGGGAACCTGCTCAACTTCTTTTATGACAGAAAGCACCGAGAGTGACTGGGGAGAGAGGCATGGAGGAATAAAAGTCTCTGTGTTGGAGACAGAGGAACTATGTACATAGCAAAAGACAGAGATAAAATGTGTGTATTAGTGACAAATGGCCTGTTCTTTCATGGTCAGTCCATGCGTTGGGCAGCTGTCTATAGGAGTTTATTTACAGGGTCAGATAATGGTTGTGTGATGAGTTTGTATGTGTGGTGTTTTAGAGGGGGGCAGTGACCCAGAGCCTGCATGCCAGGTGATATGGCCCTGCAGCTGATCACTGTACATCCGGCTTCTGTATTTTAATAGCCTCACAGTAGCTGTTTATAACAAGTCAGCCAGCCTGATGATGAAGACGCCCCTGATAACACAAGCTTCCGTGCACACAAATAGGATATTTAAAGGCTGACTCTGCCTGGAGGGGTGTCCACGAACAGGGAGGTAAATAATCCCCTGCTACAGACTATACATCCACCTGTCCATACATAACAGGAGTTGAATGGAAGAGTTAACCTCCCACAGACAGGTTATTAACATGACTAGAGCTAAGAATAGAACACCTTCTTTTCTCTCTCCACCTCCCCGTTCGTCTTTGTGGGTAAGGAAAAGTTCAGTTCTGCTCAGGTATGTAAAACACAAATACAAGGCAGCCGTAGCACACCATCGTATGTTAAATGAGTCGCCCCAAAGCTACACAAGCATCGTAATTAAGGCGAAATAGAGGGCAATAAAAAATAAAACATCTTCCGCCAGGTGTAATTCTCCCAGACATTTTTATGTTTTCTGTCGATGGGGTATGGAAATGGAACATGACGTGGATGTGGTTCATCTTTGTCACTATTGGAGGTAGAGAGAGTGTTTTATGTGTATGAATGTTTGTGTAGTGTAGTGCTAGGCTTGACATAGAGGTGTGGAGGTGTAATGTGTGAGTACGAAGGGTGTGGGAGGTCAGGTCGAGTCAGTGTGTTGTGAGCTGTATGTTGCACTGAGAGCTAATTTACGCTCACTGGTGCGAGATACCAATACCGGAACAGAGACTGGAGGATTCCAGTGATTTATCTGGTAACCACAGCAACCACTGCAACCTCTGTGGAAGGACATGACCCACCACAAAATTAACATCGTCTACCTTTAACTCAGGAACACTATGATACACGCAATGTAAGACACACCTCCTCTATTATTTGCATGAGGAGGTGGAAGCCAAATGTGCCATCAGGGATAATACCATCCAAACTCACAAAATAGTATTTTTTAAACAAAAGTCTGTATGCCTTTCTATCTTTAATGTCTAATATTTGGGAGCTGTCTATTGGTGCTTTCAGAAGACACTTAAACACATACAAATCTGAGAAATAAAATAAGCCATGTGGATTTGATGACAAAATACTGTAGGTATTTTCATGTCACTTTCAGAAACTTAAACCATTTTTCTATAAATAATTGCCACCTTAAGAAAAAATAACATTTACTAACTGAAATTTAACATTTACCATCATGACGGTGGTGTTTAAGATGTGTCAGCTTACTGCATTGGGACAATTCTTTTATGTGCACTGAAGTACACAAAATCTAGTTAAATATACACAAAAAGATTATAGTCTGTGATGACTATTAACTTATATCCACAATTTTGTCATCCACTAAGTTGGGTAATACAAACTATAATAAACATTTTAATAATACCAATTAATCTAAGCTTTGCACATTCGTTATCTGACTTTTTTTGAATGATAAATAGTACAAATGATCTATTCTTATTGATTTATTAATAACCTTTCATTCCTAACACCCTTAAGCTCCCCCCCAACACCACTGTACTATGGGACTCTGCAGTCTTTATCTCCCACTAACAAATTATCACTTTTTCTGACCTTAGTCTCCCTCACAACCTCCTATCACATCAGCCACCTTCTCAAATTAACCTAAATCTTATCACCTTACACACACACACACACACACTCTGATAGATTCTGTATCAATCAACTGATTGATAACTTGGCTAACACATGATTATGTGAACGAGCACATCAGTGAATAAGCATCAGCCTTATTTTTATTTTGGCAGCACAATAGCAAGACATACTAAGCACCGCCTCAGAACGCCATTTGGTTCTGGTTAGGATCCGTTTGTACAGTATCATGCTTCCCAAACATCCCCCGGCCGAAGGGAGGAGTCTCAATCAGTGTTTGGAACTCGTTAAGTTCCTTAACTGAGCATGTCGCCTACCACATTAGCAACACATATCTGAGGGACAAGTGTGCGTTGTGTATGTAATGTGCGCTGGTCCCCTCTCAGATCTACGGCGTCACGGTCCAACGCGCTTTGACACACTCTGGTCTGCTTTGGATGTGGAGCGAAACCAAACAAGGTGTGGTCTGGCTTTGGCTTTGTCTGTTTAGTGTTCAGAAGTCGGTCCAAACAGCATTGAGGACACTGCATGCGACAAAACATATTATCGACGACAGCTCTATGATGATCAGAACTCCTAAAGTTAGACTGGAGTTATGGAACGACTTATACTTAAGACAAAAACTTTCCATGCATCATTGCTCTTTTACAAACAGCATCACTTATAAAATTCAGTCTTTGTCATATGAATGTAATAATAACAATGCTCCGTCTCTGTATTATTCTCTGGCTGTGTGAGGGTTAACATTCAGACAGTCAGAGCTCACCTGATCTTTTCTCAGATATCGACTCCCCATCCTCTATAATGACCCTCTACATCATGAAAATGGCTTGATCTCTTCAGTTATGACACACTGAGTGGGTATTCATTAACACTTGATGCTGATATTATTAAATTCTATTATGGCGATGGCTGCAAATGGTGTCTCCTATGCAAGTACTGTACTGAAATCATGAGCAGGCAATAACCGTGTCTGTGAGTCTGGATGTGTGTAGATACGTTTTAAATGCACGCACTGCTCAGGATTGAGATGACCTTCATTATATCTGATAAGGGAAGTAAAAATAACATGCAAAAAACCATCTCTGAGGCTTTTACTGTTTTCAAATGAGGCTTATTAGTCTCCAAAGCCAAACACTGGCCACAGTGCTAATTTGGAGATCTGTCCAGAGAGTCCCTCTGGCCTTTGATGAGTCCTCGTGTCTGTAAGTTCTGCTTGGAGACAGGAAGCTCCCCGTGGTGGCAAGCGAGCAGGGCTGGGGGCTGGGAGTCTGTGCAGACGGAGAGGACCACAGCGTCAGGGGGATACATGCTCCCTTAACCTGTTATTGTGAACTCCCAGCAGCCCTGGCCGATAATTGCCACCTGTCTCTGGGGAAACACAGTCAAAGGCAAGCAGAGGGACAGCCATTTTGTGTCTGCCGCCGCTCCTCACCCTGCGCAGCCCTGGTCCTAGTCCTGCCCTTAACCCTGGCGGCTAATGTGTTTTCAATTTAGGATGATCCCCCACTACAGGCACGGTCCTAATCAACAACAGTTTGTACTGTAACCCTATCTGCCCTTGCGAGGGCCGCGTCAGCCTGACCGGGCGCCTGCAAACCTGGTGCGTCCAGCAGAGGAACAGTGTTATGTGTGTATATGCATGGATGATATCATGTTTATATGTGAGGTCATGGGATGTGTTTGCCCGAGACTTGGCTGTCTGTCTTCCACATCTTGTTATGCTATTGAAATAAACATATAAACATCCACATGCACGCAATGCAACAGCACCTATAATCACTCTCACACAAGCAAGTTGCACATGATGCCGCAAGTCACTTTACAAACTAAACACAGGCATTTAATGATGGATGTATAGAAAAACAATGAAAGTCGGTGCTCTATTTTTAAACATACATTATTTTGGGAACATCTAACATTAATGAAGGCAGAAAAAATATGAAAATATTCAGCTTGTTATGGCTATGTTTAATTTTACCTTAGGTTTTAACAAAGTAACAAATGTGCTTTTTATATTTTCTATGTCACTCCTAATTGTTCTTTATTTTGCAAAGGAACTTTTGAAAAAAACCACACTATCCATTGGCTCAATCGCTCCATCACGCTCAGGAATAAGTCTTCTGTCTTAAATTCTGCTGCCACTTCAGTGAGGGCTGAATCAAAAGTTAGGCATGGAAAGGCAGGTGTGAATGTTTGTTGTGTAGGGCCTCCTGGCCTCTGCATCCATGAGTAGAACCCTGCCCCAAAATTAGAGTGTGGCCTCTAATGTCTCCCTGGGAGAAAAAGAGGCCTGGCTTTCGTCCAAGTCAGCACCTTTGGAAGTGCAGTCGTGTTACCACCACTAAATCAACATGTCAGCGCCCGGCCCAGTGAACTTCTTCACCCAGACTCCACCGCTTACAGCTACCCCACACACCTAATGAATTGGTGTGAACGCCCATCTGTCTGCTACAATGAAGAGGGGAAAGGAGATATGAGGAGAAAGGAAAAAAAAAAAAAAAATTTCTTTTGCATAGAACATTTTGCAGTCTGCCAATATGATGATGATCACCAGACACATAAACACTGTATTAGTCCTGTTACTTGAACAGAGGACTGCTGTGACAAAACAGCCGAAGCCAGGTTAAGGTATCCACGCCATCAGCCTTGGCCTCTGAGTCCAAAATGGAACTGTCCCAGTTTGGGGGGCGAGTTTGGAGATGGACGCACGCGAAGGGCCACAGAAAGCCGTATGCTTACTCTGCAGTCTGTTTACATTCCTGAGGGTAATTTTAGCCCATGGAGGGGGGGAGCAGAGCAGGGGGGCCGACATGTCGTTGGGGCTTGTCAGTGGTCGACGGGCCAGCCGGCACAGTGGCGACACCTGGACATGTGGGTGGTACATAAAAACACACACAGACATAGACCTCCAGCGGGCAAATTGCTTTAACTGTTACCAGTGTTTCTGCTAATCAATTATTCACCAAGTTTGGTAATAGGAAATTTAAAAAGAACCAACTAGCATTTTCTACATAGTATCAATGGCAACTTTGTTTGTGACTGGACAACTAAACAGAGACCCGAGCTAACGAGGAGGCCTAGTGGAAAACCACAGAAGTGAGGGGTGTAGTCTTGCTAACAGGCCCACCACAGAGCACCATTAGCTTTGGACAACACAGGATATCCCCAGTGTTTTCACTGATGATCTGGGGTGCAAATCTAATTTCATTGTAGTTTTTAAAAATTTGCTATGCAAACAAAACAATAATCCTAGCTCAGGAATCTCGGAGGGCTTCTGTGCGCGTGTTGGGATTTGTCTTTTTATTAGTCCCAGCCAGGAATGTCCCTTCAAAAGGGCAAGAAAGCAAAATGTCCATGCGTGTTTGCGGTGCTTGTGTGTCAGTGCACGTGTAAGAGAGAAGGAGAGGGGGGGAGAGAGAGAGAGAGAGAGAGAGAGACTCGGAGCTTATCGAAACTAATTAGGCGAGGGATCAGGATGGAAGTTAAATACTGGGCTACATGTAATGAAAGAAGCAGAGTGGGGGACATCTAGGGGTCAGGCCCACACCAAACAGTGGTCCTCAGGCAATCTGGTATTGATTTTCACTCGTTTGGGGATGAAGGTGGACAGGGGGGAGGGAGCCATGGAGAGAGAGAGAGAGACGGGGAGAGGCAGTAGTGCAGAGTCTAAGGGTCTTGTGAGTTGTCAACTTGACAGTTTAACCCCTTTTGGAGGAGAACAAACAAACAGAGGGATCTCCTGGGCTGACAGCGTTGATCTGTCATAGCGATGACACTGCAAAGCCCCACACAATGCCCACACGGGAGAGGAGAGTGGGGAGGAAAAGGAGGGAGGGTGGGTTGATACAGATATGCACAGGCACATTCCTTAAGCCTAAGAAGATAGGACTGTGCTCTGCTTAAGATCTGGGCAGCCTGATCTATGAATATCTGCACCTTAAAAAATTCGGAGAAGGAAACAATTCAATAACTAGACTGCATTTCCACTGAAACCGTTCAGTTTTAGAACAAATATAGACTAAATATGAATACAGTATGCGCATGACATTTCTTATTAATGGTGTTCTGTAACTGTGGTGAATGACAGAACGCATACATATGAGACGGTCAACCAAAGTGGGCCCATCAGTTACATTTTGGTCTTTCCCTGTGTCAAAAAGTTTGGGCGTCTCTGATGAAGCAGTGTGGGTGACCGTCCGCAACCACACAGACACACAGATGTCAGCGCTCCTCTCTTGTCACTCAATCTGTGAAGGCCGTCACCCCGAGCACCTTCCCTCTCATGTCCTTAAACACTTGAAGACCCCTTTTCACTTTTCCCCTCACACTGCCTCATCGCTTTGTCACATTGCCAAAGGGGACTCCATTAGCCTAGCCATACACAGAGCCCCCAGCTCTCACTTATACTTAACACACA
>NTHP01000130.1:706124-723900 GCA_003416845.1 Oplegnathus fasciatus
CACACACACACACACACACACACACACACACACACACACACACACACACACACAGTGAGGCTGATACGCGCAGCTAAGGCTGTCCACATCAAATTAGAGTGGCCCCTATTGTCCCTATTACGGCCTGGGAATGCTCCATCATGACGGATGCTACGGGGTCCCTCACTTGTCAGGAGTTGTCAGACAGATAGGGAGTCTGGATACACACAGCTGACAGGTAATCTTAATGTCTTCAATTAGCCCAATTAGGCCTGTCATAAACAATTCGATAAGTGCTCGACCAACACAAACAGATAAACGCACGCACAAGCACACACAGACGCACACACTCTGCAGGTCTGCAGGGTATTAATGAGAAGGGTAATGGGTATATCAGCGGACGGTTGACTTGTCTTTTGTTTCAAGGAGGGGTGTGTCCCCATCCCTTGCTCTCAGCTGTGCACTGCTGGCTGCTACCTGGTCAGTTCAAATTGTACTATCTCCTTTCATTAGCGCATCGCCGGCTGAGAATCTGAAAGGCCGTGACAAAATTCATTTGAGACGAGTGGGAGCAGATTGCCTGAAGCAGGTGCTATAAGGGAGATAAAACAAAAGCTGCACCTTTGAGGAGCTCTGTGTGTGCATGTCGGTGTGTGTTTTCCATCTGTGTGTGTGTGTGAGAGGTTTTTCCCTGGTCTTCACATTCTGTTCTTTTCCTTGCTATGGTAAATGGGTAATGACACAAAAGTGCTTTCAAAAAAAAAAAGAAAAGAAAGAAAGAACAGGGACCAGAGAGGAATCGGCCCAGCGCACTCTTGGAGCGTTTACAAAGCTGTGGTGAAATCTAAATATTGTTTCTAGCGTGACTAAACAGGCCAACACCTTTCTGTGCAGAGGATGTGCGATAGCTAACATTGTTTGATTTGGTCTCTCCTTTATAATATCTTATCGCAGAGCAACGGTGACACCCACGCTACATCCCTTGCTTTTGTCCTTTAACCGTTTCTTTAAATTCATCTATTTGCATTCACTATCAATTCCTTTTTCTCGAGGTAAGTGGGACACGTTTCAGGAACCGTGAAGCACAAGCTAATGTTTAAAATAGGGATTCCACAGTTTGCAAACACAAGACCTGAGCAAAGTTAGCATCAATATTTGAACAAGAACTTCACATCAACACTGCCTTGATCTTATGTACAGAGGCCCTGAAATGCCCAACATTAAGCAACAACGCTGACACTTTCAATGCAGCGCTTATACACTAGTCTCTGGGCATTCGGCGCAGTGTTGTACAAAGGCAAGAAAAAAAAATGAACAAAATACAAATCAACACAGAAGAAAAAGCAAGGCGATATGCCGAATGGTGAAATCCCAGGGCGCATTTTCATTCAGTCAAACTGGGACGAGAAGACAAACCAACTGCTATCAGCAAGATCCGTGATGGACATCTAGCTCTACTTCTGATCTTTACCTCAAGTGACGGCTGGAATGCCATCCGAGGAGAAAAAAAAAGAAAGAAAGAAAGAAAGAGAAAAGCCGTCACCGGGAAGTTGTAATAGGAAATTGCTCTTGGCAACTATTTGTTCAAGCACCAGATTTTTTTCATCTTTATGCCAACCCAGCGAGCCCCCATTGGAAAACAGGGCAGGTCCCCCTAATGAGTAATCTATTTCAAAGCAGTCGTGTCTGGGCATGACAGTTTACTGAGAGGCTTGAAGAACTGGTAATTACCAGTGTTACGGGGCAATTAATGCATATTACACTGCGGCACTCATGGCGGTGACTGTCAGCTCCCCAATAAAAATGAGCACTCTTCAGCTAAAGGGTGACATTAATTGGGCCCTTAATGACTATGCAGAGGAACCAAGCCAAATAGGAACAAAACAGGGGACTCGCTCTGACTCCAGCAGAGGGCTGGAAATTGGACTAAAAATGAGATTAATTGCTGTTTAGAAAAAAAAAGAAGGGAAAAAATGTGGCGAGGGGAAGGGGGAGAAAGGGGTTGGAATTATAGGGTGCAGAGAGCAAGGGCTGCTCATACAAATGACAATTCAATTAATTATTTTATACTGTATTTCCTATACCTTAAGGAGTGCAGACAGGCCTCAAGCCCATTTCAAGGGTTTTGTCTTGATATGTTGCTCATTGCATAAACAGCTACATGTACATTTCCCACAGCACCCACACACAGCGTTATGGTGCATATGCTCAATATAATGAATACATCTAAAATCTTCATTTAAGTGAAAGGAAGCTTTCCCACATAACGCACATAAAAAAAAGCATATATATAGCTGTGATGAATGTAAAGGAGGTCAGGTAGTTAGGTCTTCCATAATGTTCAATAGAGAAAAATCATCTTAAGAAGCAAGTATTGAGAGTTTCTGGGTTACACACTTTCCTATGAAGCCTAAGGCCTTAAGTATGTCTTCCCACTTAAAACAGTCCATAAAAAACATTAAGCAAAGCTTAAAAGTAAATCTGCCAAATTGCAGGCCTTCCACCCCCAGAAATGTTTGTTTAGAAGGAGATCAAGGATGTGTTGAAGACATGAAGTAATTCTGATTAATGTTGCTAAAGCTAGGCACATACTGAACACCACCTGAATATGCAAGCCCTAAATCATAAAAATATCAGCATGCAAAACATGCCGTCATTTGCATACATTTTTGATTTTGGATTTCCTTGCTATTTAAATATGCAGTTAGAAATAGTCCAGCACTGCCTCTTGCGCTGTCACGCTGCACACTCACACTGTCATTGGTCCTGATAGAACTCTTCCGCTTCAAAGGGAGCTTTGCAGTGGAGAGGAGAATGAGCAAATATTTGAATTGCAAAAACACATCATCTTGCGAGGGGAGAAAATTCAAGACAACTTTTTAGAGTTAAAGACACCCCCCAACCCCCAGCAAGCTAACCCTCTGCACACAGCACAAAAAAGTCAACATATTCATAGCGTAAGCACTCTCCTCGCCAATTTACCATATCCAAATTTGTGTAATGGGATATGACACATTTTACAGGGGATTGCGGAAAAAAAAACTTTAATTTGAGGAGAGAACCATAAAATGTTTAAGCTGCCCCTGTATTTAACTGAAATCCACCACACAAATCCAGGTTCTCAGACAACCTGACATGGGTTTGATTACAGACTGAAGTGTAATTAGCTACTTAAGTTATCCTCTGGTAGGTTGGAGTGAGCAGTACCACCACCGTAGCTAGCTACTTCAGCGTAACTAAAGAGACCTTTAGATTCTACAGGAATACCTTTACACTCAGAATTCAGCACAGCCATTTTACAGCCATTTACATGCAATCACTCCAGGAGCTTCTCTTCCAACTTTTGCAGAAGTTAGCGGGAAAAAAAAGTGCAATAAATAATCTTCATGACAAATCAATAATATGACTCATAGCATATTTGAAAGTATGAGCTCCCCAATTTGATGCCAGGATAAATAGAACATTTAAGCCAAAAGTTACAAGTCTAGCCACGAAGGCCATGAACAACATTAACAGCAATAAATACCCATCTTCAGACATCTGAAAAAATACCCCTGCAAAGGAGGAAAACCGTGTTTACGATTGTAAATTTATTTACCACAGGCTGAGAACTACCTTGAATTTTAAATCGGGGAAAATATGAGCGTTTCAAACACATACTCAGAAAATGTCTAGGACATGTGGAGAATTACTGTAAGCTGCAAAATAAACTGTGGAAAGACAAGCAATCAGCTACTGGTGGAAAAAAAACAACATTTTTTTTATAAGCATGTCAAAGCTTTAAATGTAAGACAAATAGTTTGTGGATTTTATACAATAATTAGAGGCTCAAATAAAGTTTACACGGTTACCGTAATTCAAAATTATATCTAAACATCATTCTTAAATATGAGTCAACCTGTAATCACGGTCTTGAAATGCTTAATTCTTGTCATCTCTTAACACACAGTTAGAATTACCCAGAGCTCCTCAATACGCCGTCCAAATCACACCTCCCACCAGTCCAACCCTTCTGTGGCCTCTACTCCTTGTGACTCGCCTACGTGTAGACAACTTGGAGACAGGTCTGAGCAGAAATCAAACCTGAATGATGGATAGCTTTACTGCACAATGACCTCTGTCACTGGGTTCTTGCCCTAAATCAATGCTGGCGATAAGGGCCCTGCGCCAGCGCTCACCTTGGTATGTTCACCAGCAGGCCTTATCTATGGCAGGAGGAAGTGTGAGTAATAACTAAAGACAAGCCACGACAAAACCACTAACCCCACCTTGTCAAACATAATTTACAATGTATATCCCTCTACCCCCCCTCTGCTGCTGTTAAAACAGTAATTATGAGAACCAAAGAGATATGGACCTGTGTGTTTGGAAGATTAACCTGTTGTAGGATGGTGGGAGAGCTTTGCACATGTCTTTGGTCCAAGTGAGGTTCATATTCTATTTTAAGAAAACTGAGAGATGGATCATAGACTCAGGACTGACATATCCTACTCTTGATACACTGGCATGCCCATACACATTCATTCACAAAATTATGAATAAGATCCTTAAATTTCACCGTTGTCAGGTCTGTGTTTCAGTGATGCACACAAGGAGAGGTTGGAGGTTGAAGTTGAGAGGAGGGCTGACAGGAAGTAGAGGCAAAGACTTTATGAAGATTACAGCATTGAGAACTCTAAGACCCTTTCAGTAGTTTTTCATTTGACTGTGTGTGTGATTAAGTGTGTGTGTGTGACATAGAGAGAGACACAGAGAGCAGAGCGGGAGAGCGAGCATGCTTCCAGGCAGTCGCATCAAAATGGAGAGAGAGACCAAACATGACATCAAACGTTGCAATTAGCTGACCCCTTTCTTCCAGAGTCGCAGTTTGAAAAGCTCTGCCTTTAAAACCCTGATTAAAATATGTTTGCTTTCTCATTCAAAATGACATTTGACAAGGTTAGCAATATTTCAACTAACTGCAAAAACATTCTTGTGGCCGTAATCCTTTTTTTTCCATCACTTTGCAGGGGCGCAGGTAACCTCGGAGTGAGTTTCCCATGAACTCAGCGCTACAATTTGAAAACAAAACGGCTGGGGGAGAAAAAAAGGAAGAGTAGTTCAAAGTTTCACTCGAGCGTGTTTTGTTCCACCCAGGCAGCTGAAGCTAAAAGTTTCGCGATCATTATTCAGAGAATTTATCCCCTTTCTAATTCAAACCACAACGAATATTTAAAACAGAGCCAGTAGTCTTTTCTCTAACCGCGAGCTCTATCCTTAGCAAGGACTCAGGGGGGCTGAGGACTGTCAGCAGCTCCGGGGATAGAGTTCCTCAAACTGTTAAACCCCCTCATCACCAAATTAGGAGAGGTGTAGTCTGCAGTCCAATGGCCGCTCCAATGGAAAAGTAATATAAAAGGTAAAGTAAGATGTAATTTAATGGTGCATGACATTATATATATGTAATAATATTTTTTGCAAGGGTATTGCAGTCACAACTTTGTTTTAAAACTGACATCAAGCCCAAGTTTAAAAAATAAGAGCTTCAAAGAGTTAGCAAACTTAAATAAACAAAATGTAAATGGTGTCTGAGACAGTCTTTGTCAGTGTGCCTTCCTGACAAAACAAGCTGAAGATAAGCAATGAATAAGGGGAAGGGATCAGAACTGGTCAGGCCAAAACTCTGTCTAAAGTTAATAGTTTTCACATCCATTCCAGTCGCAGGAGAAGAGAATGTGACGTGTCGGGCCGGACAGTGAGCCAGCCCAGGCTTAGCTGCAGCTGTGCTCAAATTGAAGTGGCACTTTCTATCAGAGGCCTTTCGCCAGACAGCTCTATTCTGCCCTTTCACTTGTAACCTCCATGACACACAGACACCCATTACAAAAAATAAGAGTGGTCATCTAAAACACACAGCCGTCATTGAAGAGACAGATTCCGGTTTTAACATGGGGGGAAGATTCATGGTGCGAACGTGCCAGCTGATAGAGATATCACTCAAAATGAGAAATAGATTTCTCCGACATCTCCGTGGCGGCCGTACAAAGGGGACGGCTCAAAGCCCCAAACTCTGCGCAGAGTTTATATTTCACTTGTCCAGAAATGTATGCCTCTGTTATCTTGCATCAGTCCAAAGGAAAAGGATTGGGTATCGCCCGTTTCAACTTCCCGCCTATGATGAAACGTTACATCGACAGCGGACAGAGTTGGAATTTGGATCATATCATTACCCTGTTAACTCCCTAAGCCCTTGTCACAAAGGTTTGGTTTATGGTGCTCATGTAAAATACATAATAGAGGAAAAAAAACATATTAGCATTATTAACACAAGAGGGTGGAAAGAATACATTAGCAGTCATATTGAGTGCACATTTATTCTAAGAAGTTTTAATAGGGTTCAGTGGCCAGATGCATTTTTTTTCTAATCATTTACAGACCTGACAGAGCTTGCGGAGACAAATCTGTTGACCTGTTAGATCTTGTACATTAACCCCCAGAATTGATGAGCAAAATCAGAGGGTCAGCACTTGGACACAGGCTCCTCATGTGTCTTTGATTACACACTCCCACTAAGGGATAGGCAGGCAGAGATGTTTAAGCTATCAGGCAATCAGACCGCCGCGAGACGTGAAACTCAAACCAGAGACGGGAGAGGGAGAGGGCTGCCTGGGAACAAAGATGGGGGAAGAGGGTCCTGACGAAGCTCTTTAACAAATGCCAGGCCAGTGAGGAAATACTCAGATGTGCTTGTATCTCTTTCAGTGTTTCTGGCAACAACGCGCTGAAGTGAATTAATACTGAAATATAAAGCAAAGTTCATAAAAACAAATACTTCTTCATCTGGCATTTAAATTCAGTTACTCATGGTACATCAATCAAAATGACTGCCATGAGGTACAATCAGATATAGGTCTTACATAGTGAAACAAACAATTCAAACCATATATCAGTTATTTGGGGAGATGAATGAGGTCAGACGGTGAATGGAAAAAATGTAAAACCTCTACTTAACTAAATGTAGAATGATGGGTGCAAACTCAGAACAGCTTTTGACGTCATTTATTGTGGAACGGATACAGAAGCTCATTGGTTTTTTTGTTCATTTAAAATTTTTCTGTTATTCTCCAAAATCATCTCATTTTATTTACTGCATTGTCCAAGAAGAGGAGAACCTTTCCCTCTTGGTGCAGAATATCAAAAGCTTTGTTATAGGTATAAATCACCAAAAGCTTTTAAGCAGGATCTTTCTGCAGTCAATACACACAGAGGTCAAACTGAGCCAGGGTAGCACTCAATACTGAAAACTACAGCACCACAAACGCAAGTGTATGCACATGTACTGTATGTGTGTGTCTATTTTTTATATGGGATTACATTTCTGTTAGTGATATATTTGTTCCAGATTACCACTGTTTACTTGTTGGGAATTACAAGACTAGGAAAAGATTTAAATGTACAGAGAGGCTAAACAAGAAGGTGAAATCACTGGAAGAGAAAGAAAACAAGCATGGGTGGTAAAAAAAACAACAAAAAAAAACAAGGTTATGTGAGGGACAGTGGGCCTATAAAAAGAAGCCTACAGTCTAGATTATCTATAAGGAACCACTTATCACAAGCGACCAGCTCCACACAGTGACTGATGGGCCTCCACAGACCAGAGTACCAGCACATTATCTGGTACACACAGAGCTGCTCTTTAAACACAAAGGCAGAAATATGAAGCATTGTTTCCTTGGCTGTCATTTGGTAAAAATATTCTTTTTATTCTTGGTCTGAAATAGAAAGAGTGTTTACTGTTTTGTGCTCAGAAGTACACAAGACAATGCTGACCGACATATAAATCAAAGCAAAGATAAATTGGCTAAACTAAACCATTAATTTGTAGCATTTAAAAGACCACTGACTGAAACCCAAGTAGCTCTTAAAATGTTCAATTAAATCTTGAAATATACTATTAAAAAAGAGCACAAATAACCTATACAGTACCATATATGGAGCAATGCTACTCAGTGAGATAAGTCAACCCAACAATATAAATAAACCAGAAAAAAAACAAAAAACCAAGGAAATTGCAATACCCCAAAAAGCTGTTAAACACTTGCCATGTCATGAAATCACACGTCCAGAACTAAAATATGCATTCCTCCTCTTTCCATGTGAACCATGGAAAAATAAAAAACCCTCTTCCTCTATGCCAAATGCCATTCCTTAAAAAACAAAATGGCAGGACCGTATTGGTTGATAGAAGAACAAAAGACCAGATTGTTTCCATTCAACTGGGAATTTTGTACCAGTTAAGAATATGTTGAAATATGTCTTTTTTTGGTCACATTCATTTCCTGTGACAAGCCACAGGACACATGCTCCAGTGCTCTCCTTAGGCCTTGGGAGGACATTGGAGGAATCATCTGATGACTCTTGGCTTCCCTCATCCCCCTCTATGGATAGGTTAAGACGCAATTAAGCCCTTTAGTTGGGCAGTGTCAAAATACTTTGAAGCAGCTGTGGAGGTGCATGAAATAAAATACTTAAAAAGGCCTCATGAACCAAAGGTCCTTGAAAGCATTAAGTATACAGTATGTGTTGTAGCTTTATGTCTACTGAGCTTAAATGTGTGTGTGCGTGTGTATACGTGGAGAGAATGTGTTTATAAAAATCCTCTTAAACTATCTTTAGCCTTTAGGGTAGATTCAGCAAAATACAAGAACACAACCTTTGTATGATAACAGACATCCCTATAATTATCGTCCTATTTTATCTCTCTATATTTATCTCTTTGTAACTATCTACAGATTTGAAGATATCCAGCAGCAATAAGTGTGCTCACAGGCCTTTGTGTGATGCAAAGCCAGCACCATGTATTGTGTGCAAAATCTATTTGTCTAGGCTATCTCCGTGTCAAGAAAATATCACTGCAAGTTTTCCGTCACATTTTGTGTGATGTGGACCTGAATGTCTTTTCGGGGTCAGGCAGCCATTGAAACTCTCCTGTTAGATTGAGTTTTACAAAGAGCCATTCTAATCCTTGCCCACTACTCTCTGTGCTTTTGACAAATGCTGCTGACTTCTTCCTGGAATGAAACCCAGAAGGTCACTGTAGAGAAAAAAGAAAAAGAAGGGGAAAAAGCCAGCGAGACTGAGGAAATGAGGGGGAAAAAAGTGTCTCTGTAAGTCTGATGACATACATCGTGAAAGCTGACAAAAAATGTACGTTAATCTTTTAAAAAGTTCCATAGCAAAACAGGAATTCATGGACTAGACATGCTTGCACCTCATTTTACTCGAGGCTTTCTTCTCCATCTCACAGTGTCACAGGCAAGCAGAAAGACAGGAGGAGGGATATGTATCGCTGGGGTGCCGCTTTCTGTCCCGCTCCTCGTTTATACACACAGCGGCCGTGTCAAAGCTGCTCTCACACTCAATGGTAAATGACAAATTTGGATAATGCACACATACAACCCTACAAAAATAAATAGGAGACATGGAGGCTTAACCAGAGCTAAATCCTGAGGCTGCTGGAGACCTGAGAGTGCGGATTACACCCCAGACGCCTTAAACAATGCACCCAAATGTGCATCCTTAAAAGCATGAAATCCTTGAAGCATCAGAGCCGACTTGTCATTTGCCATTAATATTCTAAGTTGCTTGTGCTTTGGGGGCCAGCATTGCACTTCTGTGTGCTGATGTGCCCTAAAACAAACACTTGCAAAGCCCTAAAGGAACCACCATTGTGGATAGCTATTTTTCTAGCTGTGGAATATTCTACGAGAGGATGTCATAACAAAGGAAACAATAAAAGAGGCCACGTTCCTGCACTGCATGGGGTATCCATAACTATAAATAGGAGGAAGGCAATGTCAGAGGCGCTTATGCTTTACCAGGAAAACTGATATTTGTGCTCTCAAAAAACAGAGGAAATTAAGCTCTAACTAGAATTTTCCAAGCATATTACGTAAATGAAAATTTCACAACCTTAAAACCCTGTAACCCTGTAAAACCACTTCATCAACATCACAACAGAAAGGCTTATATAAGACACTAAAACAACAGCTGGTAGGTGAAGTAATGCAGCTTTTCACATATTGGATCACTATGATTCTAGCGAATATCAGATATTCTTTAAAGGCCAAGTATTGCAATGGAGATTTTTTTTTAATTTTCCCCCTTTCTTTGTTGTGCACATCTTTGACAGGAAGGTGAGGCAAAGTATGGCAGGGCACAGGTCTCGGAGGTGTCACATCGTCACCCCAGAAGCGCCAGTACCTGTCCTCGGGGATGGCCCTGTAATGTCCAGCCTCATTGGATCAGCAGCAGCCACGACCTGTGGGCGCCCTCTCTCAGGTGACATCCCCTATCTGCTCTGGCTCTATGATGGCCCTGATGCTGCTGAGGCTTATATTACTCTTATGCTACTATTGCATTAAATGGGACCATATAGCCTGGCTATTTGCAAACAAACACATTTAGGTACGCTCTACATGCACATGGTAGGATTTCTAAATATGAGCAAATGCCTTTATTCCTATTTAACCAGTCATACGCTTCAAGTACTATCTGCACATCTAAGGATCTAGGCATAATATCTTGTTTAAAGATGAAGGTACCAACACACATCTACAACACATTGTGTCATTACACTCCACTAATTAAGCATTCCTGTCGTCACTGCTTTGGAAAGTTCAACAAAAAATGATGGACATGTCCATTAAAAAAGGACGGCAATGTACAATATCTCGAATCAAAAAATTAATTTCATGTCGCAAATGGATTGACGGTTCTGAGAATATAACAGAATTACCATGCAATTTCAACTGTAAAAGCTACAGCATACACTTCCAGATATAATGGGAAAAAGTTCACAAAGACCTCAAGATGTCTAATTGCAGCTGTGTCAACTAATATAAAACAGCACATAAATCAGATTTTTGTCTATTCATTAGCCAATGTGTCAGTGAGCAGATTAGTGATGTTGTAGGAACAGTCTGGTGAGAGTCTTCAGAATTACGACTTCCTCATTAATTGTAGTTTTGCTTCCATTATGTGCATCAAAAAAATGTTACAACAAAGGACAAGCACTAATCTCATTTGCGCAAAAACAGATTTGAAGAGATCGATATGCATTTTTGGAGCATGAGAATTTTCTGCTGGTAATTATGGGAGGACATAAATTATCCACATTACAACAGGCCATGACTTTCAAAATTACTAAAACAAAACAGCCGGATGAAACATAATGCATGTGTGTGCATTCAAGTCTCAACAAATTTCCAAGTGGTCAAGCCAGATGATGTATAATGGCAAACCCAAAAGTCTTAACCCCCATTTCATATGAGGGAGAAATGAGGCATACTGTCCCATTATATTGCTATAAATCATTTTTTGTGGACGGCTGACAGCTTTTTATCAGATCTAACCTTTTCAAGCCTCCATTAAGAGAGCTAACATTTTCAACTCTGACACATTTGCAGTTTACGAATCTCACAGCTGATTTACTTTGGGAGGGGGGCACGCTGCCGTCCATGCTCATTTCCACACAGGCTGTCCATTGTGTTGGATTGGGTGGAATGGGGGAGGGAAAATAGGAAACAGCGAAGAGAAGAAGAACGGGCTCTGAATCTATTTATCTAACTCCACATTTACCCTTTTAATCTGCTATATCACAGTGCAAAGTAGTTTTGTTGCTGAAAAGCTATTTTGTGGTAAACGGTATATTCTGATTTACTCTATTGATTCTTTCATGGTACACAACTGCTGCATGGAGGGAAAGTAAGGGCCACAAAGATCCTCATAATCTGACAAATTAATGAGTGGACTCTCTCAGAGAAGAGCGAGACTACGAAACAAGCAAAGACAAGCATTATATCCATTTAAGAGGAACCCTTGTAGCCATTTTTGTCAGATGTTCGCTTTGTGACTGTGATTTGATGTGGAAGGCTGTAGTGTTAATGTTTTGACTGATTTTTGTTTAGTGTTTTTTGTACAAGCTGTGATACACACTCTCCTGACAATGAGGACCAATCATTGATCTATAGATCCATCTATTTATCCATCCATCCATCAACTATCAAAACTTCTCTGGTGTCTTTTGTCCTCCATTCCAGATACACTGCCTTTACAAAGGACTCCACAGACAACAACAACACAGAAAGACAACGACATATTAAGTAACTAAACCTCACAGGGACCACTGCAGTAGCATGGTCAAAATTTGCAATAAGCAATGGCAAAACCCCAAGCTCAAATATTCAGTCAGCAAATAATTGTGATGTATTCTGGATTAAGTATTTGATAAGCTAAACTAATCAGATGAGTACAAGGGCAGAAGTTTAGTTGCTGCTCAGAGAGTTATGGAAGGAACTCTGCCAACCATAATTGATTTAAGTACACCATAATCAAGGAGGGGCAGTTAAGGTGGCACCACACAAGGGTCCATATTTCATTACATGCTGTGTTTAACCTTACCCACTTCTCCTAAAACACACAAGAGGCTCATTATGTGTTTAATATTCACCAGCAGGTGAATAATTTTTATGCAACTCTGATAGTTGGGCGAGATGGATAACTCAATTATCTCAACATCCGTCAGAGCAGAGGGCTCGCTGGCTCTGGAACGCCACCAGCTAAGATTGATGGCTGGAAGACACCAATAGCTGCTGCTTCGCCATCTCATCCAGGCACTGGGCCTGAACACGCCGTTTGATTCTGCAGAAGACCGTTTTTCTCTCCATTTTTTTCCCCTTTTATCTTTTTTCTTGGGAGCATTGTAGGTGAAGCGTCATTACCCCTCACTCCACTGAAGAGGGGTTCATTATGGGGTTAGTGTGTTGGCAAGACTATTGTTTGGATGATAAATGCAGTTGGTGAGGGCTTTGGAGGGAAAATTAGTTATGTTTTTTCTTTCTGTCTACAAAAACATGTCCCCATAGCTCACTCTGCAATGCTTGAGGGCAAACCAAGAACAATTAACACAAGCAATGGGTGAAGCAGCTCAGTTAAAGCAAAGAGGGAATTCATGAAAAATAAGCAAATCACTGGAAATGTCAATCAGGGGCAATGAAGTAATTACAAACATTGCTGTGCGATTCCAAGGGCAGTCAAAAGAAAACTGAAAGGTTTAGAGTCAAGCACTGAAATCAGAGGAATGAAGGAATGGACAAACACCCTAAACATCAGCCCTTCAGGGCTCGTCTCATAAACTGAATCCAACTAATGAGAAGTGAAAGGAGGATGATGTCACCCCATCACTCTCTTGTCCCCCATTTCTCTATTGGTTTATGTTTTTGTGACTTTAAAGCGCTGACCCCAAATTCACTGCCTTCATTTTACAAACATGCGCATGTGCGCACACACTTGTACCTCGGACGATAATGCATAAGGTCTAACAGTAAGAGAAAGATGAGGCACATTTTCAAATGTCAGCAGTAAATGTCAATTAAAAATTACAAGGGTGCTGGAAAAGGTAGGGTCTGAAGGGACTGACATTTTTTCTTTTCTGACAACAATGTTTATCTGACCGGGCTGCTGGCTGACATGATGGGATCTACTTTGTCAGTTCCTTAATACACTCGGACAAGGCCGCTCCAGTGAATATCAATGAAAGACACCCGTGGGCAAATATGTAAGGCTCAGACAAACCCTAACCAATCCAATCAGCCGGTTAGTATTCTGATATTTTGACCTACTGTAAACTATTGCCATGAGTACCAAAGAGGAAAACCAAAGACAGATTAATGCCACTTTCTTCAATCCAAACGAAAGAAAGAACATTGACTTATACAGTGAAATATTTATGGAGACATCTGATCTTCATGTCATGCTGCCTGTAGTGCTAATCAAATGAGCTCTTTTCACATTATTTTAAGTTTGACTGACTGAGACAGCAATCATTTCAGTCCTTCGTCATCAAACATGGTCTAGGAATGTGCTGGAGCTTAAGCAAAGCCTTTTATTGTCACCAGCTTTCTTAGCGACATGAAATGAGGCCTAACAAAGATGGTAACCATCAAAGATTGGCCCTTTTTAAATTCACACCTCAGTGACTTTTAGCTCCTGACGTCGACAACAGTAAAAAAAAAAAAAATAAGACAGAGCTTTTTCTTCTGGAAGCAGGCCATTTCCAAATAAAACTATGCTACCCTGAGAAAATAAAACACACCATTGATTATGACCTTGACCTCATCTCCCGCATTTTAACTGCTCAATGATATTGGATGAGTCATTTTCCCTGATAATCAAATGATTGTTCTGCTGGCTGCTTCTGAGTGAAATCAGTAGGGCAGTCATCTAAAGGCAGGGGTAACATTTTCTGAATGTGGAACCAATATTTCCTTTTTCCTTTTTAAAAAAACTGTTAGTCTTTACATATTTAAAATGGTCTAAAATACAGATTCATTTTACATTATCTGTAGGATATATGGAAGTCTGCCCAGAAATCTTGAGTATGAAGGGGTTATCAATAAAAAAAAAGAAGTTTATCACCAACTTAGGTTATATATTGAATGCTACAATTGAGAATAAAAATAAGTATAACATATATATATTTCGAATGGATATTGGTTATCTATATCAGGAGAACTCTAATATAAATAAGTATTTTGCTATCTAACCTCTGATAGGCAGACAACAGAAGGATTGTTTGAGTTTGGGGAACAACGCATACAAAATAAATGCATACATGCAATACATACATGAAAATCCATTCTTGACAAACAGCTTCTCTTTCTGTGTTGTGGTCTTGATAGATCTAGAAATCTGATCCTGATCTGGTACTGTACGCGCACCAAGAAAACAAAAACAGAGAGAGAAAGAGAGAGCCCGGCTGCGCCTGGGGTCTGGAACCTCCTGGCGCTCCAGCACCATGTCACAACATGTCAGCTGGCCGTCACGGCTGAGGGGGGCCGGGGCCGTAGCGAGGCGAATGGAGGCAGTGTGGGCGACTTTTTCAACTTGGTGCCTGGAACCTCGTGCTAAGGGAGGCAGGGACCATGTGTGAGCGACCCCTACTCTTCTCTCTGTGCGAGCCTCAACACAAAAGTCGCTCTACCTGATTACTTCAGTTTGAAATTAAGCCTATATAACACTGAGTATTGTGTTAAATGATGTGGATAATGGCTGATGACACATGGTATGACATAGCCAACTTTGCTGGCATTTAATAGGGAAAGACTGACCTATCCAATTGATTCAATGGCTGGAATAGTATAGGACATTTTCAGCCTTTAAAATAAAATAAAAAGGGGCATAACCTCATAACTCCTCACAAGCCTTATGTTTTTACAGTGTGATGAAAAAAAAAATGTGGGAAGACTGTGTTAAGATAATCTAGGTAAAAAATATGTTCTCCCAAGAGACAGTGAAATATGTATGTATTTTGTGCATCTTCTATTCATTTCTAGCATCGAGACACACACATTCTTATGCATACACATACACACACCTCTGTTCCCCTAGGGTCAGACCACGAGGGCCTGTTCCTGTCCAAAGGTTCTCATGACAACAGATGCAATGGATTAATCACCCATTTCCCAGCTTCCTTTCCAAAACAATATGCGTACTCTGGAAAACAATCAAGCTCACAAGCAGACCCTTCAGGCTGTAAAAGGCTCCAGTGACAGGAGTGGATGCGGAAGTAGGTGTGATGTACAGATGTACCGTATGGAAGTGTGGCCTATGTCAGGGAGGAACTGGTTCGCTTTGTTAGACAGAGATATGAGTTGCCTTTATGATACTGAGAAAAGCTGATTGTGGTTAGTGGTCAAATAGGAGAAGTTATAAACAATATGCAAACTGGGAAAACAGGAGCTTCAATATTATATGGTTAATTTAGAGAAAGCAAATGAAAACAGAATACAAAGAGGTGAGAGTGCGAAAAAAAAGAGAATACGAAGAGAAGACTCACCTGTTCCAGTAGCTCCAGAACTGTTCGTTGAGATAGGTGCGATGACTGTGGTCGTCTCCGAATGAGGCTTTGCTCTCAATCCAGTGTACAATGTGTCCCTCCACGGCTTTTCAGAAACAGAAACACACAGCATCACTCATAAAACCAATGACAACAAAGCCACACAAGCAAGATCCAGAAGGGACAAGTGACATTTTCTTAGTTTTTTTCCCCCTGTCATTCTCAAAAATCAAAGAAGATCTGGCATTAACATGACAATGTTTTGACATCTGTATAATCCCCTTTGAAACAAGGTAGCTAAGGTTAACAGGCAGTTATTTCAGAGAAAATATTGACATTTGTAATGTAAATACTAACCAATGGGAACCTCCAGGATGATATCAGGTGTTTTGTCGTAGCCCATAGCTCTCAGTTGGTTTTCATCTACAGGAGATAAAGTGCAGAATTTTAACATCTGACTCTTACTTTGCAATAAGTTTTACTCTTCGCTGAATGCATTCTGTTACATCAATCACACGCAGGTAACCTAACAGCCTTCACCAAGGTGCTGGTAACAAAACCCCTTAGTGTCAGCAAAGCAGAAGAAATAACAGTAGAGGACAGCAAGCACAGTAAAACCATTAACTACATCTGCCACGTATTCGCTGTCGTTGCACAAAAACCTGTAAAGCCCAGTTACAGAGCTGCTCTCCAGTTTGCAGTTTGGCAGCACATTATAAAATATACAGCAAGGGGACAGGGTTGGCATTATAGACTCTGTAAGCCTGACCCCTGCCTGCACAGGCCGCAGCCATTGTCCTTGACTTCTGGTGTGCTTCGGCCATTATCCCTACAACACCTGATTTCTCCATTAAATCTCAGGCTGACCAGGTCATTCAGTTCCAAGGGCCTGCCTCTTTGTCTCCAGCCAAGCTCAACTAATGGGGCATGGAAGGGAATTGAGGAGAGATGGAGGGTGGCGGTGTCAGTGGTGGTGAGGAGGTAGCATCAGCCAAGGAGGGAGAAAGGGAGCTGAGTGAGGTCAGTGAGGCTGCCAGAGGCCTGTGGTACAAAGGGGCATCGTGGGTGTGGTAGTGTGGGTGTAGGTGTGTATGTGGTAGGATGGGAGCCTCTATTCATACCTACTGGGCTGTTGACATTGTCATGTGGCTCTGATCGCCTTTTTACATCACCTTTGATTAAAATTAATGGGCCATCCCCGCTGTTGGGTAGCTTATTTCCAATCCATTTATCAGATGGGGTGATGCTGCCTCAGTGGCCCTCGTGTCGCCCTGAACTCTGACAGTTTTAGAACAGTCTTCTGTACAGCTCTGAGGAAAGGTCAGCACTCCAGGTCCAAATAAATGATATGGTCTTAATGGCAGAGGGAATGACTTTTATCCTTCATCACTCATCTGACCTAGGGGATGGTGATGGGATGGGGGTGATGGTAGGAAGGGAGGGTTAAAAATTCAGTTTCACAATTTCACACCTGGGCACTCTACCTTGATTTAATATTGTTGGGACAAGACAACGGTGTTAGGAAGGTAGAAGATATCAAGAGAACTATTTGTTATAACAAAAATACAATTGGTTAAAATGTTAGAAACTACAACCACATATGAGATCTTTTTTCTTTTCAAAGATACCCTTAAAGCTTGGGTAGGTAATGTCTTTTAGAAGCATTTTTTGTTATATTTGTTGAAATTCTCTTTACATCCAGACAGCAATCAATAAATCAAATGCTCTGACAAAAAAAGGAAAAAAGTCCAGTGTCCGTGGCTGTCACAGGACTGTAATAAGCCCGTCCAGCTACGCATCTGTCCACCTGCGCGCACTCTGACCCTGCACTCACTGCGCATGCCCGTCGTCTTCCACGCGGCTAGGCAGCTAAAGCTAGCGAACTAGTCGCACAAGAATGGCAGAGAAAGAAAAGAAAGA
>NTHP01000130.1:734432-766037 GCA_003416845.1 Oplegnathus fasciatus
AAAAAAAAAAAAAGAGAATTTGCCTTAATAAAAACCCGGCTATTGCGTCAATGGGGATTTAATGCTACTTCAAAACATAGGTAAAGTGGAACTGTTATTCCCCTCTGGAGAATTACTCCATTTACAAAACTTCAGACTAAATCCCACATATCCAGTTGGAAGTGCTAACATATTTCAAAGAGCCTAAGAATTACAGCACTGAAATTACACAGCCAGTCTACCTTTGGCTGATGTCACATAGATAATAATGATTGTAATGGCTCTAAATGATATTATTGCGTTTTCCAAACCTTGACCTAACTTTCGACAATCCCTGTGCAAATTGGTCTTTGAAAGCCTTGCTTTGCAATAACCTTTCCCACAGGAACAAGAGATCGCCTATTACGCAGCCAAGCTACCCGGCTGAATTGCCTTCGCCTCTGTCAAACGGACAACCGTAGTCTCTCATCTCGTACTGTATGAAAAAGCGGCGCACAATATGCCCAGGCTGGAGACAATGGAGAGCTTTAATCATAGGATGATCACCAAGGCAAAACTGCAGGAACCAACAGGACACACCGGAGGGACTGTGGGAATGCAGTCCTTAATAAGAAGAATAGAACCTATGGCTGCAGCACTCTTTGAACACAAAGACACCTGGAGAGGTGTGCAATGTTTTTGGTTTGAGTGCTGGGAGAAGCCCTCACAGGTAAAGGAGCACTAATGACTGATACTGAAGGTGTGTATCTGACCACATTCTTATCAGCACAATGCCTTTCCACACATTCTAAATAATATTACCATGAAAGTGTTTGAATGTATGAAATGAAAAACCAACAGCTATTCTCAAAGGCAGCAGAATATAATAATTACTCTGTTAAATTAACCAGCATCATCCATAAAAAGGTCCCAAATGTTCAGAAGCACGAATAAGCTTCAAAGGTAAACCAGGCGTATGGAGCGAATTTATTTTCAAAAGCATTGCATTTGAAACTTTGTTTAAACAGTATATAAGTGGCAAATAAGAACTCACATTAAGTCATTCACTACTAAATTTCACAGCCTCTTCAGTATGGAGGGAATTAAAACATTGCTTGAAGACTGCCATTCCTAGCCAGCTCGTTATGAAACACTACGTTCTTGCAGCCAAAGATCATTTTTTCTCTTGTTAGCATAATTGGGGACCAAAAGTGAATTTGCCCTCAGCCTATAGTGAGAATGGTGTGTTTCATCTTTTCTCTGATGCTTCCTGGTAACGCTAGGAGCAGAGAGGCTTCTGTCTAAACAATGTCTTTTTACCCGCAGTAGTATTTGTTAACATCTCCATAACATTGCACTAAGAAGGCAGCTTGTAAAAAAGGCCAAACATGTCTATAATAATTAAGGGGTGAACACAGAGTTTATATCTTCATTAAGACTTCTGATAGCGTTTCAGACTTAGCATTTGTAGCTTGCAGCTACAACAGCTCCCTTTCCTCCCCCTAACCCTTCTCATTTTCTCTCCCTTTCTTCTCTCCTCTCAATCCTTTCCTCTTTGTGCTTATTGGCTTGCTCTCCATTCGCACCTTTGGATAACGAGAGAGCATCAGATTCCCGGTAACCTGCATCAGGGCTGACACATGAAAAATGGCAACATTACCAACGCTGGCCCAGCCTGAATAAGGACCACCTGATTAGTTCAGGTACTTGCGTCTCCCTAATTTTCATATTAATCACGAGTCCATCTCCATTCTCAAGTCAGACCGCAGCACTTCATGTGTTTAACATGTGACTAAGATTCACAGAACCTCGAATTCCAGCAGAAAACAATTATTGTTCAGCAAAACTCTGGTTTTACTAGCCCCCAAAGCTAATGGATGTCACATACAGAACAGCATAACTGCACCTGTTCTAAACCCTGTATGTTTAAATAACCTTTACATAAAGCTCCATATAAAGCATGCAAAAAACAGCAAACTTCGAGTTTAGAACCCTCATTCATGGAAGACTTCTGGGGGCAAAAAAAGAATCCATGAATAGTTTTCATCATTGTTAATCATTTCCCTCTGTTGGAGATATATTGTCTCATAAAGGGATGAAACTACATCAATTAGCGGTCTGGGAGACCATGAGTGCTTGGTTTAAATGTTAAGTAGCATATTAAAATGACAGTTAAATGGTTCATAGACAGTTATCTCTGAGCTGAATTTAATCCTTTGGAGAAAAAAAAAATCATGTGTCAATTAAATGGAGAATGAATAATGGCAGTTAGCTTTGAGGTGCCACTGATGCATGTGAACTACTCTGATTTTAGATTAAGAAACCCTCAAATCTCGTTGCCTGGTGTAAGCACCAATAAAAATTTTAATGTGCATTTAAATATTTTAAAAGGTTATGCAGCCTATTCGAACAATCAAAATAAGAGGAAACTGGAAGAATAACAATGTATTCAAATGACAAAAAAAAATTCAGTATCTGGCTTCACAAAACATGCAGATGTGCAGTATATAATAGCATAATAACCTAAATGTGCTGCATCAATTCTATAGTAATAGGTGCAAAATATAAGAAAAAATGGCCACTAAGTACATTAATTTTCACTAATATGAAATTCACAAACTTGCTCACGTGAATAATTTAAGTGCTTGAAGCATGAGGATATTTTATAACAAACACACAAACATCCTCCACCTTTTATTTGAATTTTGTACCACTGAATAACTTGGAGTTCACATATAATTACATGTATGAATACCATTTGCTACATCAACCAGAGAACAAATCCTACACTGACCCCCTAAAGTAAACAAGTGATGAAGTGATGAAGAGAAGAATTAACCAATGACCCTGCCCTCACCTGTCCGCAGTTTGCGGCAACTCTGCCTGAAGTGCAATTTGGAAAATTACATAATAAAACACAAAAAGTATTTTCACATCTGCTTAATGGAGGTGAGGGCTAATTACATTAAATAATTGATAATGGAGCAGACCATTTTACCAATTTTGATAATGACTAACAGACAAGGGAGAAAATCAAAAACTGCAGCCAACTTCTACCTATCCATATATAGAAATAGTACGCATCAGTTGAGGAGTTTTTTTCAAAGATAACAAAAGAGAGAGAGAGAGAGAGAGAGAGAGAGAGAGAAAAAGGTTATGCCATTACCTCAATGGCCAAGTCCAGCAGGACGGGAGCAGTGGGATGTGCCCTGGCTTCACTCAGATACCTTCATTATAACAAAGAAAACAACAGCAGTGAAAAAAAACATGGCCCACAAAGGCAGACAGAAGGGTAGAGGGGACTAGACCAGGCTAGCCAAGACATGCTAATGTCCCTGATGACTTTGCCCTAGGTGGCATATGGCAGGCTCGGTGCGGTTAAAACAGCACTGCTTGAAGGGCTTCAAATTTCCTTGAAGCCAGACAAGCATATGATAGTTAGTTAACCCCTGCCGCCCAAAAAGCCTTTTTTCCCTCGCCAGCTAAAACTGCAGCTCCCCTCAGATCTTACCCAGATCATCTCTGAGGTTTGTTGCTGTAAGTGGATTAGAAGTGCATTATCCAGCCTTGTTTTCCCCAGAACAATGGCCTAATAAGCTAGATAAAGGCTAATTGCAATATGCAAAGAGGCTTTCCCCCCTACAGCCTGTTTTCCTTTTTTTTTTAATCTATCCTTATTCATTGAATTACAGATAATCATCCCATCATAAGCCTGTGTAAGGCAAATGTCCAATGGCTGGTTATTTATTTATTTTTCTGCTTTCAATTTGACATGGAGAACAGAGCTTCAGCTTAGCAGGTGCAAGTTGAGGTCTGGAATGAATCCTGAGGGTGGTGATTTGTTTGGAGGAGATTATATCTGTCATGGTGGCCCACCTACTCTCTACTGAGGAAGGGACTTGCCAAAGTCCCTTCCTTAGTCAGAGAACAGGGAAGACAAAGGGAGCACACAAGAGTGGGAGACAGATTAAAAAAAGAAGAAGAAAAAACAGTGATAGAGATGAGAGGAAGATAAACAGAGAGTGCAAGACAGAAGAGAGAAGAGCAATAAAGTAATACAATACAAAGTAATACAGAACCTTTGGTAGTGGCTTTCAATAACATCTGGTGCATGGTGTCTTGAGATTGTTCTTTTGGTGCGTTTCTGTCACAAAGAGAACACCAATGTAGTAGTAATAATAACAATAATACTAATAATACTAATAACAACAACAACAAAGCTTTATTTCCATACGATACAATTCGTTTGGAGAAGCTTTACATTTTTTCAGTCTACCTGAATCAATCGCAGACTTGTTCAGCCTCGGCTCCTCTTTCATGCTCTATTGTATATCAACAAGCGCAAGAGATCTTGGGTCACAGTAATTTCATTTCAATAAGTTTGCTGGGGGTCAAAGTGTGCCATGACAACCTTGTTCAAACCCCCTATCCCCCCCACCCCCTCACTCAAACCTTGTATTCATTTCCCCTTTTTCGATCAAACAATGACCCTATTCCACATTCCACACACTGACATTTCCATGCAATTCAATTGCCATCTTCGCAGAGAAGGAGGAGGACAGGGGATAAAAGAAGGAAGAGCATTGGTTAAAAAACAACTTATTTAAAAACTACTACACACAAAAAAAATGTAATTCCACAGAGACAGGCAGTGTGACTGACACCTGTCAGGGGGATGATAAATGACTCCATTTTCTGCCTGTGCTGCCTTCTGCCACTGGCGGCAGCGGCCATTTATCATCATCCGCTGTCAGCCGTGGAAAGCAGCAGTGACAGTGCGAGTCAGCAAACATTTAGCACACGCAGCCGCACTACACGGGGAAATTATTATTGTCAGAATAATAATGGTTTAGCATAATTTATTACAGGTCCACCAAATAAGCAGGGGCTAGATGTTATTAGACAGATGGATGGGAAGGCTTGGCAGACATCCACTGAGGCTCAGGCAGGCAAGGGCCCTCAACGTGAACGTGAGGAGGAGGAGGAGGTGGAGGTGGGAGGGTGAAATAAACGGGGGTATGGTGGGGGGGCATCCTCCAAACCAATCAGAGAGCTGGCAGTTCAATTACAAAGAAATAAAGGGACATTCATCATTCAATTAGGCACCTGTCAGGGCTCACAAAGGAAGAAAACTTCTAACCTGGTACTCCAGGGAGAAGATGCTCAGAAGAGTGGACTGCGAGTGACTGGAACAAATAAAAGAAGGACAAAGTTAATTACCAGAGTGCATTGCACAGAGACAAAGGGAGAGGGGGAGCTTCAAAGCTGGGGCCAGCTGCCCTGTAATCTAAAAGAACATGAAAACAAGTGTGGCAAAGTTGTTCCAGATGAACACCTCTGACAAAGGATTCCTGCCACGATGGCGTGGGGGTGGGAGAAAGGGGGAGGTTGTGTGTGGTATGAGAGATGAGAAAAATATAGCCTGTTTCTTTCACTCATTCATTCATACCATCTTCTTCCATTCCCTTTCTCTCCAGTGAGAGTGCTGAAAGCTAAATTGTTCTTAATTGAAGTGCAGTTTCTGCTGTTGTAAAACTGCACAAAGGCAAGAACGCTCATTCATAGCCAAACTAAACATGACAAAATCAGAGAGAAATTAATGACATTCTTGCAAATAATTGATAGGGTTCAAGTCCAAATTACTAACAGAAGCACAGCATTCACAATTACACTCCCTGGCTTGGTAGATGTCTCTTTGCAAAAGGTTTGACCACTGCGAGTGTGTGTATTTGTTTGTGTGAGTGGTGTAGCAATACACGGATATGAGAAAGTTTTCCTGCTTCACTGTCAGTGCTGGCATATGGGCCGTTCTAGAGCCCTCCCACTGCAACTGATGGGCTTTGAAAATGGAAACTTTCACTGCAGGAAGCTGGGACTCCCAGGAGTCGGTCAATTCCATGGGTTGCCATAAGTTACATTCATCTCCAGCTCCAGTCAATGTCAAACACCTGGCAGAGAGGCAAACCTGGAAAACAGGCAGCTCCAACAGGGACTCGCAGCCCCTTCGATACCCCTCCCCAACCCCCCACAGCATCCTTTGAGTTGAAGATATTTAAAGCGGTGACAGATATTATTCTAATTGGATGATCCATACCTCCACCCTGCATATGAACAAAAAACCCCACACAATTGCAGTAGAAGCATGCACACAAGGACATACACATACAAGCTGCTCTGTGATGGTCTCCAGTGGTTTTGTGTCTCCACACACTGCTCTCAGTACACTTGATTGTTAAATTTAATGGACTTTTCGTTACAAGTCACCTGAGAGTAGTATGTAAATACCGACGAGAAGCCAAAGCTTCCAATCTGCATTGAAATATTGAGTCCACATAGGCCTTCAACATCAATCACTATAAACCATGAAATAACCATGTGACATGTAAACAAAGCCAAAGGAATCTCAAACATTGATTTCTGTCTGGAGTCTCGGTCCGTGACCATATCTTAATAAAAGCATTTCAACCACTGGAATAGTTTAGCAGTTTATAATGACTTATCCCACCAAAGACGTCATCTTGGGTTCTCCAGATGCCAGTTTGAAACAGTTTTACTGCTCTGGCTGAAGAACAGCTAATTCTCAACTATTCAAACTCTCTGGGAATCGACCCATCACACAGATGAGTCTCGTCAACCACAAAGTTACAGTTACAAAAGTGAAGGAACAAATGTTTAAAGTAAAGGACAATACAGGGAAAAAAACACTGCCACCTCAGCATTAATTTACAATGATGCTTGGGGAAGAAGGGGCCACTGCAATTAAGTGGACCATTAAATGGTCAACTGTCAACATGTGGACACTTGAGGGAGGAAAAAAAAATTCTTCCACACTTCAACCTTGCACCTGAGCATTTCAACAACATTACAGCCTTATTGTTGGCATGGGACCATCACGATCCCCCTGTTGGAGCAGACATCTGTTAGGTTTTAAATGGATTACTCTCTATAATGAGCATGATTACTACCTAATTGCTAAATCTATACCCTGTTAACTTTAAAGGGACATAAACTGCTCTAAATATCTGGGAAAACATATCTGTTTCAAAAACACTAAGAACTTTGGGGACTTGTGTTTTTCTTTTTTACCTCAATCAGCTTTTGCTGACATCAAAACTGAAAAGCATCAAAAACGCTGAAACTGCAATGCAGAAACAAGACCAAATATTCTAAGATTTGAAAAAGATAAAAAATAATGAGAGCAATGTAAAGAGATGAGGGCAGATACCTGGATCCAAACCAAGACTTGTCTTCGTTTTATAGAGTCTGTCAAGTTTTACACTGCGCTCATATTGTATAATGCCCTTTTTCCATTTAACAGACATTAATAGTAAGTTATTGCAGGGTTTACATTAATGTATATCCAACCTGTGCTCTCCTGGGCACAGTATGCTAACTTCATGCTAAAATATGGAGCCAAGTGCAGTCTTACAATGGAGAGCTGATCTGCCTGCTGCACAGTAGCATTACATTTTCACTCTAACACCTCCTTGCCTCATAATACAAGCATTTGAGGGATTCGGTCACATCTCAGTGATTATAGAAATAAATAAACAGATACAAAAAAAAATTCCATAACTGTTCCAAAACCAGATTAATTTTTTAATGTGTTTTATTGCTTTAAAAAAAGCTAATGAGCAGCATTTTATTCAGATTGTGCACATGATGAGCACAGCAGAAGGATTCGTTTCTGTATTAAACATTTTATAATGCTATGATGTGACATAAAATTTAAGTAGAAAAAAATACTTTTATATTAATGTCACTTTAAAATAATTACTAGATTTAACAAACTTCTTCTCAGCGTTAATCCTAAAAACAACCCCCTGGCTATGACAGAGGCTGGGAGAACCTAAACTCTAACTGTATCTAGACAAAGCTTAGTTTTTCAATGCATCCGTAAGATGTCTATGTAAGCAACTGACTTCATCAATCTCTGTCCTACTTACTTAGCCTACTTGATTGTATTTTATGAATTTGAGAGAGAGTTTTGCCAGTGTTAAATTATCAAAATTTATGAAAGCAAACGATGAACATATTTGAAAATTCATTTCAAAAAGAGTCCGTTGACACTGCAGCGCATCCTTACATTGACCTTTATGGGAGAAGAAAAAAATAAAAATCCCTCCCTCTTGGATATAATTTAGAACATGGGGAAACAGAAGGTTGGGAGACAGAAGAGTGGTTAGGGAATCATTCACTCTCAACCTAATTACCCTTCCTTACAACATAAGACAGAGCATTAATATGCACTGGCACCCAAAATAGTAAAGCAGCAGATTAAATTAAAAACAATTAGGGACTTTCACTTTGTCATTGAGCTGGTATGCCTGTCTGGTCAGTGCTTTAGGCTCTATTAAGTTAGGCTATCCACTGATTATGAATCTGACAAATTCATGTTTGAGTGTTGAATTGCTTTATCTCCCCGTGCATTCAGAGTGTATCAGTGTCTTAAGCATACAGGGAAAAACAGCAGTGAAAAAGCCCAGAAATTCCCATCAACCTAATTAATAGGAGATGGGGAAAATTCAAGCTATCAATTATATTCAGAATCTTCCTATTTACAAATAATTAATTATAAACAATAGCTGTAATTTAGGTAATGAAAGCCACCTGGCTAATGGCATTGGTATCATATGCTGCGACAGTACTTAGCATTTGGTGGATCTGCATGCAGAGAGTGTTGCATGGTGCGATTCTTCAGGGCATGGATCTGGCTAATTGAGGCATAGCACATATTTTTACTAATGGCGAGGAAGCTATTTTGAAAAGGGAATGACATGGATGAAATGATTCACTCTTACAAAGTGTATGGAAATATTGCTTGGTTTTAATACCTTGCTCTATTGTTATGCACACATCTATTACTATAATCATTAGCTAAAGCTTTCTTCGTATAGTTAGGATTTATATCCATCTAAAGATTTCATTCGAGCAAGAGTGCTGACAATAACATATTAAGCGTTTACTTTCCTATAGATCAATATTTTATAAAGTGAAAAACAGCTGAATGTGGGTTAAATACTCTGGATATGCAAATGCTGCTAATTACACATGCTGATAGGCAAAATGCTAACATCTGTTTCTCAGCTAAGCCTAACGTCATCAGCAGCAAAACAAATGTGTACCAAAAAAAAAATCTTTACACGTTAATGTATAAATGTGATATATTCTGACAAGACATAGAAACAAACACAAATCTCAGTGTGTCATGCAGCTTCAAACAAATACTTGCACAATGAGCACACGTGTTTGCAGTTCAAATTAGTTTTACTTTTTTTCTGCAAAACAACTGTAAAGTCTTCTTCTCGTTACAATCAGTGTAACAACAGTCATGTATGGTATTTACTGTAGTCGCAGAAATGTATTATTATTTTCATTTTCATTATCATTTTATTATTTTTTTATTAGTTAGCGTGTAAAGTATGATAAATCAACCGTTTCACTATATTTTCAAGCTTGTTTTTCCATAACTGAAGAAAGCTTTACCAAAAGCCTGACTATGAGTACATTCCACTACATTTACTGATAGTGACCCCCCCACCGTCTCTCTGCGGAAGGCCATACAAACCTACAAGCCTGCGGGGGACTGTGGACAGAAATGGCTTTAGCAGAAGCACAACAGGGCATCTCACTGCCTACTATTGTCCTAATAGACGAAAAATATGACCCCTACACATCCCCCTTCACTTTATTACAATCTTTAAAATTTCTGTCTGCTGAGGTGCCCTGAGATGTCAGAACTGTTATATAATGGTGGCAAAAAGCAGGAAAAGATCCCACAATCACCACCCTAATTGTGATTCCTCCTGAAAGCTAGGGATCTTCATGACTCCGTCTGTGACAAAACGTGTTATAACTATTATGGTGCGTTGCCATTGTTATGGTGTAATTATTGTCATTGCTGCTTCTGCAAACTCTCGTGGAAATTGAAAATGAGGTCCATGTTATCTGTCAAGTGGCGAGCGTCCGCTGGTCTGGCAAAGAAACACATTACACTGACCAATTGCCTACTCCCCCAAGTGTGGCTGGGGAACTTGTACCATTCTGGGCAATTTGTTTCATTCTTCTTTTGCAATTGATCCCAGTATGCAAAGAGAACCTGGGGCAAGAGACTCTACCATAGCTGCCCAGCTGAACTGTGGTACTCTACGCTGTAGGTTTCCCTCTGTGTGTATACGGCTTTGGGGGCCGAGGGACGACACTGATGTTACCGCAAAGTACAGCGTACAATATGTTGGTCTTACCCACAACAGCTTATATTTCTGTGCCAACAATTTGCCTCTACTAATATTAACATTTTATTCTGTCTAGCAATCCAATAACAGTTTTTATCCTTCAAGACAGCGTCCCTTATAATTGCTATAGCTTACTTAAGCAACAGGCTGCTTACCTCAGTGTTTTTAGCCCAATGAGCTGAAAAGGCTTAACAATGTTAAAAGTGTGCTTGGACAACCTCCCTAAGATATCAAGAGGAAGTAGTCATTCCTGTGCTTCCTAATCAAGTAATTGATTGCATCTATTATTCATGAACTCCTTAGCCTGACATGAAGTTGTAAACTCAGCACAGCTTCTCTTCTTTCCACATCTCTCTTCTCTGCTTACACTTCATTCATCCCTTCACCCTTCCAATGCTCATCTAACCACATAAAGCTGTGGAATTAGTTTGCCAGCCTCTCAGCCTTCAAGGGTTGTACCCCAAAGCCCCAACTGCCAGTTTGTGTTTTGTTCAATATGGGCAGCCAGAAGTGTGAGGCCATGCGCTGGAGGCTGTCGGGGCTGCCCCCACAGGCTCTGCACTAGATCAGTCTCTGGGTAATGTCATTGCCACTTCCAGGCTACAAAATAGCTGTTCCTTCACAAGAACAGAGCAACTCAGTTGACTCCACAGAGACAATAGTGGAAATCACAGTTAAATCTAGACACACTCCAACTGGGACATTTAGCACCAGCACTGTTTATAAATTTTATATAATTAAAATGTCTGCAGTATGTAGTAAGTCTTTAGAACCCATCTCTTCTTATAAAGAGGCATGTGTTTACCTTGAAAACCCCTTGATCCAGGCGATCTTTAGTAAAGGTTTTTAAAGTGAAAATAAAAATGTGGGCCAATATAACGATAAAGATAGTTACTGTAGATAACATAGCAGTTTGATTAATACATTTTCTGATTTGCTAAAATTTTATTTGGTTATCTATTTAAGCTATACCTAAAAAGGTCCTAAAAACGTTTTGGGCGTGAACAAAAAATAATTGTAAAATGGATTTGTAAAACCTACGCCCTATGGGCTGACATAAAGGAATAATAGAGATTTTTTAAAAAGACACAAAAAAATCATAATTAGTTGAGTTCTTGAGCTATAAAGTTAAACTAAATGTATAAAGAGCTTGCCTGTTTAATGCATCCTGCCTGTTACCAAATCCTTAGGTTTAACCAGCATGTTAAAAAAAGAGATAAACACTACAGCCACAATAAATAATCAATGAGCAAGTCCCTAAGCTTCGTCCTGAGCCTAGATATTACCATCAAAAACAAAGTGTCTGAAGCCAAGAAATCACCATATCAATGGCACATGCCACAACAACCCTGTCCCGCGCTTTCCTTCCAAAGATCATGCTAGATAAACCCCAAATAACAGAGAAATTAACAAATGCTTGACATTTGCTCAACATCCATTATTCTGACACTTCTTCAGAATTTCAAAAGGCTGAACGCATGCTTAATCAACATTCATATTCCCAGAGCGAGCTGCAGCACCATATTGCAGCCCGCCTCAGTGCTGATGAAAACGGCACATTAGGGCCCGATTCGAAAAACGTTCAGGGACTCCTCACCAGGGAGCTGTGTGTATGTATGTGTGTGTGTGTGTGTGTGTGCGTGTGTCTGTCAGTAAAGGAGAGAGTGGAAGTGGCTGTGTTTAAATGGGAGGGATGCTTCACACTTTACTTTTTAAGCATTTTCCAAAAACATAGGCATCTGCCCCTTTCTGCACACCCTCCTACTTTCATGACTGTGAAAGCCATGAGGAGTGAGCTGAATGGCATTTTAAAGAGGGGGGTAATCATTACATCCAAATTCATTCATAATATAGCACAGAAGGACACAGAGGACTCTCACATTCCCTCCCTCTTTTTCTCGCCCTTCTTACACAGACTCTCTCTGGGGACAAAGGGTGGAAGGACTGGGGTCCCCTCTAGACCCAAGGGAAGCCAGGCAAGGCCTCAGAGAGCAGCCCATCATTTCCAATTCTAATACGTGGCAAGAGAAGGACGTGATGGGACTGATGTCACATTTCCCCCCGCACCGGCCTGCAATGAGCTCCCCCCCTGCCGCCTAGCCGCGGTCCAGATACTAGGCAGGACACCACGGCTGGCTAAGAGGAGGGCAAGGAAGAGAGGGCAGGAATGGGGGTTGATATTTGCATGTCCCTCCATTGTGAGTGGGGGTAAAAAGTGACAGCACCGTGTCCAATTCTTTTCCCCCCAGAGCAGCTCGGGCCCGGCAAGAGAGGCCAGGCTGACAGATGACTCCCAACATCTGTGTTATGCAGCCGTTACAGATGAGGGAGTCCACATCGCAATCTCTCTCTTTCTGTCTGTCTATGGGACACTCCCTCTCTCCTCCCACTACCCATACTCATAATACAACAGAAAGAATGACAGACCTTCCGTGGAAATTACCTTGAAATGGCCTATAACACTCATTTTGTTCAAAGTTTAAATTTTCCTCCCTTTAAGTACCCAATCAAAAGCAATGATTATGAAATGGTTTTGAACTCAATAAAGCATTCAGAGATTTGAGGATAATGGTTATTCCTATTAATTTACATTATTAGAACTCAAATCTGAAGTTTTAATTCTAAAAAAAGACTATGCAGTATAGTTAAAATCAATATCAGGATATTAATAACAATATTTTTTTCTGATATTGATAGATATCACAATATGGAAAATTGCATGTAAAATAATACAAATGACATTCAACATGATATAATGCATAAATGTGTTCCACTGTTTTGAATTTCAGACGAGTCTTGCACATGTAATAACACTTCCTTTCAGTTTTAGTTTTTAATTACAATTTGCTCAGACACATTACCCTAGTCAGCAGAATTTCGTAAAATGATAACATGGTACCATGATATCATCACAATACGACTTCACTTAAAGTCAATAACAGATAATACTGAATAATAGTCCTCCCCTAATTGCAACTAATTACTATCAGAGTGCATTTCCTAGCAAATATTTCCACATATTGATTACACAGATGTTAGGATTAAAAAGTTAGCATGAAAACGTAAGAAACAGTACTTTATATATGATAAAATTGCTTAACAAAATAATAGGTGAGTCCTCTGCAACAAAAATATGGCACATGCCCCCCAACAAAACTACCCCAGCCTTCGCCATGACACTGATAGACAACACATGAGTCTACAGTTCACTCAACATTGCTTGCATCATTTGGAAATCACCCAGTGCGATGCGAAATGATTTGATATCCAGATACCTGTCTTTTCTATCTCTCTGACTATTATAACCCAACCAATCTTTTGCCCACCCCCTCAGTGCAGGCTTGTCCACAACAAACCCCTAACCCCCCTCCAACCCCCTCCCCTGCCAGCCACAGCCTGGCCAATATTTACGCAGTGGCAGGGCTCCCACACAGTCCGAGGGGACAGGAGGGGAGTGGGGCGGGGGTGGCTGACTGCCGTGCCTGAGCGCATGCTAAGAGATGATGGATGGCCTAGTCGATATGTTATGTCTTAAGAGCCTGATTTCCTGCCAGTCCAATCACTAACCCTCCAGAGCCCAGCTCAGCTGATTGGACAACCAGAATAATTTCGCAGGCTGTGAAAACACTGCTGCCGTGCCTGTCTGTCAGGCACAGTGACGAGACTCAGGGATTTTAAAGAGCAAGGGCCTCCCCAAGATTGGTTATGGTGAACGAAATAATAACAATAACCAGCAAGACTAAACAAAAGAGCCAGCACCTCCGGGAGAGAGAGATCGTGCAGAATTATTGGAATGAAAACGGTCCAATGTTTTCCTTTAATTATTACACCCACCAGTGCCACTTTTTAAAAAAACTGGCATTTGGACTGTTTGCTAAAGACCGTTTGGATTGGGAAACCAAAAGGAGAAAGGAAACTCAAAATAAACATGAGGAGGACCTCCTAGTGTTGGTGCCTAAACATACAGGATATTGGATGAACTTTATACGCATGACATATTCTGTAAAATGCTGACAGTGAGAACAAAGGCAAGCTCAAGCTCCGCTGTGTCCCCTTTGGGGACCTGATACCTTCTTCTAGATTGGTGATTAGGGTACAATGGAAGTAGGAAGCTCCAAATACATACGACTTTGTAAGTGACCTCGACGGGATCAGCCGTGGTGTCTTGGTGGCCTTGGGGGGATTACACATGTTACATTCAATAAAGTGAGGGCCCTCAGTGTCAAGGAGAAAGGCAAACACAACCATTAACCTCTCCCTTCGATTTCTGGATGTGCAGGCGCTGCATGGCAAAACATTGGCTAATGCTCAGTGGTGGAAGCCTGTACAAGAAAGCTGTGTGGAATTAATGAGTGATCATAAGAAGTCAATGAAAGGGGGTTGCAAATATCTAATAATATGAGATTTAAAAAAAGAGACACAGGGACAAATGATGCTGCTATGGGGAGGTGATAGAAAGACAGATGATAAAGTCATCACTGAATTTACCTTAATTTGTTCTCAGGTATATAAATTGTTATTTAAACACATTTTGTTTTGTGAATTTCAGACATTAATCATTTACTCACAATGTACAGAGTATGGTAAAAGATGCTTATGCACATCAGCATGGCGTCATACATAAACACACACACACCTACAGCTGTACACAATACATTCACACATGTAAGGAAGCTCACAAAATAAATAGAGTCCCGTGTGTAACCACTTACTGTGGAAATCTTTCCTTCAGCATCTTCATACATTGGCGGGTGGGTCTCAGTTGTTCAGTCCACCTCGCTATCTCTTTATATTCGGCCCGGGATAGTCTCATCTTCCTTTTGATTACCTGCTGTATCTACCTGTACAAACACAGAGTGAGAGTTTGACGGATGCTCCTGTAGCAATCTGATCTGACAGCTGTCAAAAACAGCTGCACCTGCACTGCTAACCCAGCTTAGCTTAATGTTACGGCTAACGCGACACACTAAACGCATATCACGAAATAAAACATTTAGTCTCATCTTCGAAGGATTGCTGAATGACTACTGTATGCAACACATTGTCAAATATGACTCTAGAACAATTAATAACATGTAAAAAGGTTGTTTACCACTGATTCCTGCTGCCTGTGGACAGTTCCCGGTAGCGGCTTCCCGCTAGGAAGTTGAAGAGGTGACTTTTGTGTGAGCAGCGCGCTGATTGGTCGCTTCATCCACGCAGCTGAGTATACGAACAGGTGATTGGTTATTTGGCAGCACGAAGGCGGTGTCTAGCTAAAACATGCTGCTCACCCACTGAGTCTCCGAAGCATCACTGGATTCTCGTCAGATGCAAGCGATTCAAAGGCAGGTACTTGAAATGAACAGACATAGGCTCTCATGCAAGACTCGTTTACCACTCTCAAGTCCGACAGAGTAAAGACAAAAATGAAAATGATTAAACTGTACGGACGGTGAAAGTTGTGTTTTAGAGAGGGAGAGAGAGTGACAGAGAAATACAGGCACAGAGAAGGAGAGGGAAGAGAGCGCCCTTCGAATAAAGTAGCCTACAATACAGCTACTCACTACAATTTCTGTGTCAATAATTTAAAGACAGTATTAGTTTTGTGCTTGCATGCATTTTTGCACTTACTGAGGACAAAAGACACCCACAGCCTGCTTTGAGAGAAGGTGCCTCCCCAAAAAGACATGATATTTTGCTTTTATCATGGTCAAATTTGTATGTGCATTTGTTCCTGCAGCCTACAGTCGAATGCAACTTAAAAGTTCATGAGTTTCATGAGTTTAGACAGAAATAGGCCATAAAATAAACTGTAGCTAAATTTAAGGATTAACTAGCAAAGTATACCCTTGCTTTCATGGAACTTCAGTAGCTTAGGCTCCTGTTAATTCTGCCTCTTTCTTAAAATTTGAATTAACTTGAAATTAAAACAATTGCCAGTCGTAGAAAGGCCCAGTTAAAACACGGTGTTTTCATCATTAATTTAATTTTAATATATTACACCATTACTCCAAAAAGCAACACCTTAAACAGCTGATAAAACTGTGCAGCGATTTTCTTTAAAGGACACGTAAAATTCACCAAATTCCACTGCAGTGCCACATCATTAATGTGTATATACTGTATTCTTTCACCTTTGCAGTGGTTGAATCAGGGGCGTAGACAGGAGTTCTACCCCCCTGAGAGAATGCTGGTCTGGGCTTTTCTTAATTATTTCCTACAACCTGCAGGAACTTTGGTGGGCCATCCCCAGCCATGGGCCCCCAGAATCATCAACACCTTTCACCTCACGCACTGAAGGTAGTGCTTTAAATGCCCCCGGCAGAAATATGCAAATTAGACCAGGGATGATGGTGTACTGCAGAGTAGTGTAGTAGGAAAGACAAGAATAATGTTGAATTTAAAGGATAGATGTTTGCTCTGCCTAACATTTGCAACTCCAAACTGCTTGCATTTCAATGGAAATAGCTATGTAATAGTTAGAAATGCAAACTGATATAGCTGAGAATAGTCAATAGTTAATTAATGATTTATTTTGTTTTTTTATTTCCCTCTGAACCATATGATTGCTTCATGTTCTGGACTGCTGATTTTAGACGACACTGAGCTAGGACTAAAATCTTTAAGACCTAATTTGTCAAATACATCCCTTGAGATCAATATAATTTTACAATTGCATTGTTGTGTAATTAGTCTCTGAACAGTGCTAAACCTCAGTCTACCCTAATAGATTTTCTCTTTAACCTTCTCTGTTTTCATGCAGATGCATTTTTGTCTTTTTTGTTTCTTTTTTTTATTTCGCAAAAATTAAACAATATAATCATCCCCACAAATAATTAGCCGTGAAATGTGCAAAAATCTCAACTCAAATTGGCAATGTTGTCTGCAAGCCTATGACAATATCAAATAATTCAATGTCTATTCTTTTGACAACATTGCTGGTTTCCTCCGTTGTGGGCGAACAATGCATCGGTGAGCAGAAAGGCTCTATCTGACCTGTGGTGCATCAGAAAATAGAGCTCATTGTTGTTGGGCAGTGTAGTATGATGTCTGAGATGAGCTGAGGTCTCGGGCTGTGTGTTCACCGGCACAGTCCCTGGGTCTGAAAGGGCTCAGTGCTCTGTGGTGGCTACAAAAGGGAGCTGTGTAGTGGGATTGGTATGGCCAGATAAGATCAGGGCCTCTGAGGAAGTCTGGTCTGATTGCTACAAAGGGCTGAGGTCAGGGGCAGGAGGAGCAGTTTACTCATCTAGGTATCAGAGGATCAGGGGGTTTGGTGGGGAGCCGTGTGTGTAATAGGTATAAAAGGATCAGTGTAATGTGATGGTATAAAAAGATAAAAATCAGAGAAGGGGTTGGACGGCAGTGTACTGTAATGGCCCCAAAAGCGAGAGGATCAGAGATTTTGTTGTGTGTAGGTGTCTGCTCGTGTGTGTGTACTCCTGTGAGCGCGCACACACACCCTCGCATCGAATCAGTTCATGTGCATCTTTGATGGCTATGAGAGCCACAGTGGGCTGTGATGAGAGCTGAAGGAGAGAGCGAGGCGATGGAGGGGATACAGGGAAAGGATGCAGGGGGAAAGACGAGTGCTTTGGAGGCTGCGTGTAAACAGGGCAGTGGTACACACAGTGCCGTTAACCAGCTGTGAAGCCTGCTCACAGTGGGAGATGAATTTACAAAGGATGTCTCCCTCTGATATCCAGGAGATGCTGCACTGATCTCTGCTCCACTGCTCTCGGCACACTATTGTAGTGCTAAGCACTGTGCCACTAATGGCACTTATATACCTTAATGCCTGGAAAACATTTACATTTTGCTTGCAGCAGGGGGAAAGTGTGTGGCTGTGCAGGGGAGAAAATGTGTGTGTGTGCATGAGAAATAGTTTTTTATCATCAGCATCTTCAGTCGATGAATCTCAGATTTGTGAGGTTGTGTAATTTCCTTTACTCATCACGCAGTTTAAGGAAATTGCGAGTCCTCCCATGTCTTGCACATTAGTCCCTCCTTGCCATATCCAGTGATATTACTCACCGTACAGAGAGAGCATTTTGTTACACTAGATTGTCAGCATTACTGTCATAATGTTTCTTTTTTTTCCATTTGTGAAGTCAGTGACTTCACTCCTCTGCACCACAGAATTGCTCTCCAATCTTCAGGGAGTCTGGGATCTCAGCTCTAAAATTCACAGTTTAAACATGAGGCAAGCCATAACCAGGAAATGCCTGTAGTATTAGCAAGGTATCGGATTCGTGCAGTCCCCCCTGAACAGCATGACTGCCCCTGAAAATCCCACATCCATATTTTACATCACGGAAGACAAGACACATGTGTTTCGCCCTAGCTTTCAAAGCTGTTTCTTCCATTTATTTTATTATCCTTTAATGAATTTAATTAGAGGACATGTAATTAAATGCATTTGTGCTCACCCCTACAACATACACACACACACACACACACATGCACGTGCAGACACACATGGACACATTTGGCTATAAATTGCTCAAAACAACATGTGTGATGTGAACAAATTTACTGGATTAATAGGGGATTGATAATATTTTGGGATTGTATTTCACTCTAAACGGCTGCACGCGGAAACAAAGGCTGCAGCCCAGGCTCATTAATCATAGTCAACGGGTTGCCCGGGTGCAATTTGCATGTCCGAGGTGGCTGCACATGCTGCCGTTCGGACTAGGTTGCTGGATCTGCCTCGATTTGGGCAGACCGTTAACGCTGCGTCAATCAAGGATAACCCAATAACAGTATGACAGAAAAAGAGGGAAAAAAACATTTTCTCCTCATTACCCAACGCTCCTTCCACTCCCTCCCTCCCCCTGTCTGCCCAACTTCTTATTTTAGTTAGCATTAATTACACTGGCCTGATGAAAAATTAAACCATTCTGCTACATTTATTACTGAAAGTACAATTTAAAGGGTTTTTTTAGAGAATTATGTGTTTTTGAAATACTTGAAATAATAATTCAAAATAGTTAATTTTCCAGTATATGAATACACTTTTAAGATATATTAATATCATCCAAAGGTAATAATAATTGTTTTGAATGATACATCAAATAGATGTCTAGCCTTTTAGCCTTTTATAAAATTTGGGGAAAATAATCACTTTTATCTATAAAGGAAACTTTTTTGGTTCGTCTGTATTTTTCGTCAGTCACATTTTGGAGCCTCACTAAGCCATTTTAACTGCAGATAATTGGGTTGAGGTGTGATGCAGTGAAGTTCAAAATGTAGCACAATTTCACAAAGCTGTAATCTCACCACTGGCTCCATACACTGAATTCTAATTATCTCGTCATGAACTTTAAAAAAAGAGGCAATGTTTTAATGGCTTTTTAACTCCATAAGAGCTGTGTGTCTGCGTGTGTACATACATGCATGTGTGTATGTGCGTGAGATAGAAGTTGATGCATGTGTGCATGCGTGTGTGGGGTTTTTTTGTGTGTTAGACACACACGCAGGCACCCGCCATCGCCACACACAGACACGTGAATGCGGCTTGTGTCTGGTCTGGCCTCTCTACCTAGCTCTGCTGCCGAGGCTCACGCTGTGCTCTCCCCCCATCCCCTAATATCCTGGAGGCATTTTTCTCATTATCAAATATTGTTTGATGTCTTTGTTTCTTGATGATTAACCATGGTCACCAAACACTGGTCTGGATTGTTTAAAATTTAATTTTGGGGCTCTGAAGTACCTGCAGAGGGGCTGACTGGTGGGGACACCCGTATTTTATGTATGCTATTTTTCACGCTGAAATGCAAGAGGACACACATTGAAAAACACAATAAATCCTGGAGGAGAATCATTAGTGGAATACTAGTGGTTTTTATGACCATTGTTATTCAATGCTGTATTGAGATGCAGTAAATTATTCTGTTTATTATGGGTTTATGGATTCAGTCCCATTTTCAGAATAATTATGTTGTTCCTCATTCTGCATAAATAAAACTACTCTCTATATATGTTTCTATGTGTTTAAACATAAATATCAATGCTACATATATACACTGTAAATATTTATTTTTCAATGGTAGCAATTTTTAGTTTTTCCAAATGATTTTTATTTGTGCATCTTTTGCATATTATTCGTGTTTTTGATTGTACTGATCATGTATATATTTCTGTGGTGATTTGAACATCATAAAGACAAACCCCTTGCCTCAGGAATCTAAGATTTATGACGGAATCGACATTGTAAGCAAACAAATAGGGAAACAACACTCTCCCCTAATGTCAGCATGTCAAAACTATATTGAATACTTGAAATATCTGTGTATCTAAGGCTGAATAGCAGCCATTGTATCGGTCTAATGATATTATCCTCTGAAATTTGGAGTGAAAGAAAAATGGCAGAAATGAGCAGTACCATTGTCTGCCCCATTTTATTTAAACAAATTGCAAGAGCAGAGAGACACAGACTGAGGGAAAGAACGAGCAAGGGAGAGGGAGAGAGACAAAAAGAGAGAGAGAGTGCTCTGTAAATGAAAGGTTATGCGTCGTCCCATGTGTTTGTATTGTCAATAACTGGAGAAGGCTGTCAAGAAAGTGGGGAGATAAAGGTCAATAACTCAGGCAAATGTGTTTGTATTTGTACACTCCTGCTGATAGCATAGCAAACGTCAGGGCCTGTGTCTGACACCCCACAACAATAACACAAATAGTGGGGCTAGCACTAGAATAGTCATTATGATTGTTGGTGCTGGAAATGAGAGGGAACCTCAGCACATGGCTGTGACAGCCGGCGCAGTGTCACTCAAACGTCACTCCATAATGAAACACGCCGGAGATCAGAAAAGGCGATGATAAAGTGTAAACACAAAGAGATTATGCTGCTGGATGATTTTGATATTTGCCTTATTTTCTTGTCTCTGAATAAATATGATCGTTACCATGTTGTTTTGGAAGCACTTGAGACGAATGTAGATATTGGAATAATTAGGGCTGTTAGTTTTATTTAGTTTTTCTCGAAAATAAAGTTGCTAAAATGTAATTTTATTATTTATTCAAATATGATTTTTCACTCAGTCCTGCTCATCAGGTATACATATTGTTATTTTTAGACTAAAGTAAAATGTGCCAATTGTGAATTTAGCACTTTTTTTCTCCAATGAAATGACTGGTTAAGAATTTTCCATTTTCCTCTAAAAGTAAAGCAAATAAACAAAATTTGTAAGACTTATTTTTGCCACACAAGATTAAGCTGTAATGTAAAAGCTTAATTTATTTTTCATGATTCCTATACGTGTTCAAGTGTTATTTTATTCTGGAGCCATTTAGTGTATCTCTCTGTGGCCTTGAGTGTAATAAATGTGCAATTAACAGACTTAACTAATTCATGAGGAACATTGTGAAACTAACGAAGGGCATAACTACTGTACAGACGCTGCTGTCATTGGTGAATATTGTTATTGTTCTGCTTTTAATTGCTGGAGGAGGAGGAGGAGGAGGAGGAGGAGGAGGAGGAGGACGAGGAGGAGGAGGAGTAGGCAGCGTATTTTGAATATACGTCGTCGGTTACCATAGCAAAAAAAGAAACACTGGCTCCCTCCTGACAGTTATATCTAACGTCAGAGGTACGTGGAGGTGTTAACTTCTCCGGTTTAACTAGTTACCAAACAAATGACCCCTTTTAACATGAAACACAAAGAGAGCAGACATACAGTAAGGAGTAATGCCTCAAGTAACAGCATGAAATCCTCTGGCCATTCATCTTGATCTGTGGTCAAAGAAAAGGTCCCTGTATTTTTGTGTCTCATTAACACACAGGCTTCCTATTTTATACTAGATATAATTTCTGCTATTTTAACTGTTGTCACAGTGGAATCAGCATTAAAGTGTGTGCTTCTTTCTTTAGGAAATAGGAATAATTAAAGCTATAAATCATTTTAGTAAATAAAAAAAATACAGCTTGAATTTGCTTCTTCTCATTCTGTGCTTGAAGTATATTTAGGTGTATACCTGAGAAGCTTATTTTCTGTTGAATCATCAGCACACAAGCCCACAGAATTTGCAAACGTTGTCCTATTGTTGTGAGCAGATGAAGCAAAATGTACTTTTAGTAAGTATATAAAAGTCCATAGGGGAAAGCGGATCCCTCTCTCTCTGTCACCCTCTCCCCAGTCAGTTTGTTTGTTGGCTGTGGAGCCTCGTAGTGGTTTACATTACCTATGATTATGTAAATCTGGAGCTGTTCTGTGCATTATGGGCCAACGCATCGTCAAGATCTTTTCTAAAGCAGTCAAGTAGCTATTTCTGAATTCTTTTATTATCTGAGAGTGCAACAAAGAAAGTCTTTTGTTCACTGTTTGCCGCACACACACTCACATAAACACACACACACATACACGCGCACTGCTCCTGCTGCCGTCCATGACTTACTACTGTCCCCTAGTGGTGCTCGACTCCATAGTCTCCCTTAACTCTCCATTTCCATCAACTTTCCACTCTTCCATTCACCTGACTTCCCCCTGTCTTTGTCCCGCTCCCCCTCTGTGTGCCTTCTCTCTGCCTTATCATGCTCAAACATTTAAAGGGTTGATTTATCGTATTGTATGACAGAGAGCTCCAATTATGCATTGCTGTGTCCACAGTGGCTTCGCCTTCAATGGAGGGCTCAAACAGTGTCAACAAAAACAGGAACCCTGATGTTTTGTGGCTATTGTGAGGCCAGAGCTCGTGTCAATAAGGTATTGTTTAGTCAGAGTGCCACACCGAAACTGCAGTGAGAATGTTATCAGACCTGTGGAAATAGGGTGTGCGCATAATAGTGCTAAAATGTAAGTATGATTGTTTGGACAAGCCCAACACAAATGCACACAGGGAACAGCTTTGGAGCCTTGTCACCTCTCCACACTGTTGTTGTTTTTTTTTAAGCTAAGATACACAGCATGCACTTTTATGAAACAAAAACCTCTTTTGCATCTGTGACTTTTTTCATCCCATTCTATAATTATTCCTCGGTTATTTATTCTTTTTAAAAATATTTTTAGTAAGGTCAAAAGAGTACTCTCTTATCCTTGCCATCACTGAGCTGATCCTCCATTCCCTCGGCTAATAGTATGCATTTTTGTGCTTTTTGTTTTCCTTTCCTGATCACTGTTATTCCAGCCCTAATTGGTGTGATAACCTGGAACAGTGCTAATAAACAATAGGGTAAAAGGGTCAGTCTCCACTGATGGTGCACGGACACACACAGTCAAGTCACTCATGTCAAATGACCAATTATGCAGGTTATAGAAGATGGCACCTCCGTCTCCAGTGCCCCGTCCCTCCTGGGATAGCTCTCCAACGAGAGGGCTATCACTCAAACCCAAACCACATTCATTCATTAGCCTGTTAAGATGGGCATCAATTATTCATTAAGAAGGTGGCCAGTGGATTATTTCTGTCAGCACTAGGCTTATTGTATCAAAGGTTGATTATGGCTTGGTTGATTTAGTATACACTAGTGTCTGTGTGATCAATCAAAAAAATATATGAAACTTTCTTAAACAACAAATTTAGATGTAAAAATGTACTTTTACGGAAAAACATCTAGTTTTAAAGTTTTGTTTAAAACTTTCACAATGATTACTTATCTTGATAATATTTGTTTAGACTGAAGTGCACAGCAGCATTACTGAGAGTGCACTGATCTGATTTGGGGCATCATTTTGTGATTACTCACCATGATTCAACTTAAACGCATGATATGGTGTCTTCTTGATTTATGAGTAAAATATGCTCACCACCTTGCCTTTATTATTTCTGTCCTTCACTAACAATCTTGTGCTCACCTCCTTTTCTTTTTTCCATGGCATCATCCCCAAAATTCACACTCACACCACTCTGTAAAATCTTTTTATTAGAATGTTAAAAAGTCCTGTGGGGATTTTTTTAGAGAAACTCTCTGAGAGGGGAACTAGTAAAATAGTCGTGCTAAACTGGAGGACTGACAAAGCCTTGGCTGAGGCTGCAAGCATGTATTAATACAGCCCATTGTGTCCTAAGTGCAAATTCCACCGTAGACTTAAAGTTACATCATGCCTAACATAATTAGAAGAGTACTTGACATTTGTAAAATATTCAAGATAAGTTGTTTTTTTGTTTCTCTTACCCTATTTTTTATACTGATATCACTAAAAAGTTGGTATGAATGATAAAATAATGTTTGTTTGTCAAGTGAGAGGCTTATAATTCCCATTTTTATGTTATGTCCATGATTAATACATGAAGGTGGCTGTCTTAACTCGTGCGATTGCCTTTTTTTACAACAGCCTCATCATAAAGACAGTTTGTCCATGCAGCTTTTTTCATAAAACACTATGAAATGCCTGCACATTAACCTACTTTTTCCCTTTCTTTGACTCGCACGATACCTTTTGAAAACATGAGCGAGTAAACTGCCATTCAAACAAACAGGTTGTGAGTGAGGCAATGTTTTAGCAAATACAGATGGAGTGTTCAGGAGATTAGCATCCTGTTCCAACACATAGCAGCGCACTTAAGTGTCATGTTTGCAGGGCTTTTCGATGACAAATTTGACCTCCGACTTCAGAGAAGTTGTTCAAAGCAGCAGATAGCATTCAGTGGAGCCGATATGGCATGTAAATATACACCATGTAAACAATTCTTTCCTTCTTTATCAAAGAACATTTTTGTACACTTTTTGATCTGTTTTACCTTACTTGACTTTTCCATTGAGTTACATGTGTAAAAATGTGTGTGTCACAGTTTTCTTATAATTAGGTTTTTTTTATATAGAAATTTTGTTTACATTACTTTCATAAAATAAAAAAAATCCAGTGGAAATCCACATATTGTCCTGCTCTCCACAGGCTTGAATCGTACACTATGCACACATGGCTACACATACACATGCAGTAAAAACGTTTTGTGGTCAGAACACTGGATCACTCCTCTTGGTGTATTTTACCCCGACCTTTCCTCCCTTCACCAACCCCTGCAAGTGTTAAAACAATATCCAAGTGTCATGTTGTCTCACAATGTCACCACTTCATAGGTTAGAAAAATTCATTGAGGAAAAAAAAAGAAATCATGGGTGTGTTGCTGTTTTCAGAGTCTTAATGAAGGATAAACATTGGGACGAGGTGACAGAGCGCAGACCTTGGACTTGGCCCTCGGCTTTGAGCCGCAGCAGGCACCTACCCATGATGCAATGACAGCTCGTTGAGATGGTGGGGAAATTAATTCTTGCTCAGTGCAAAGAAACTATTCATAACAGCTTTGCGTGAAAAAACATTAACAATTTTTCATATGGATCAAAGTGGCCATCTGGTTAAATTCACATAGGCTATACCTTATTCATGCCCCTCCTTTACTACTCTCGGTGGATTCGCTTAATTTTCTGTCTTCCTTTTCCCCTCAGGTTTGTGCAGCACTTGCAGAGTGAGACTCTCTCAAGAATGTGTCTAATTTAGTGGCTAAGAGGCAGATTTATACCTGAGCTAGTTATGGAGAAGGTTGCTCCCTGGAGAAGCCCAATGACTGTTTACGGGCGTCCCGACAATGCCTTAGCAGATGATGAAGCACCTGCCAGAGTTCCCCCATGTCTGTTCCATCCCTTTCTGTCTGTCTGCTCGCCTCCCTTCCTCTTGCTTTCTTTCTTCTTTCACTCTTCCTTTCTCCTCTCTTTCTCAGCCCTCTCTCCTTCCTCACTCCTTCCTGTCTCCCGCCCTTTCTCTCGCTTTGTTTCTTTTCTCAGCAGAGCCACATCTCCTTCAGTTACCATGGAGTTGTGCGTTTTACAACCATTCCCACTGCTCTCCCCAGAGTGAACCCATCTACTTACTCCGTCTACTGCTGAGAATAAGAGAGTTTTCGTCTCCATGTCCCTCTACCATTCTTCCTCTCTCCCTCCCCCTTCACACACATGCTGGATAGACAAATCCACAGCAACACACACACATACGCACATACGCACACACACACACCGGCGAACAGAACTGTGGTCAGGTTTTGTTTATGACAGGGAAAGGCAATATCGAGATTGTTTCAGAATAGTGTCATCACGTGAAATGTATCGCTGTCAGGAGTATGTTTTATATGTCTGGGCCCTTGGCTGAAGCCATTTTGGGAAACAGAAAATATCATATCGTATGACCTCCTCTGGTATAAAAGTAAACTATCAGCTGTAAATCCGATACACAACTACAGTAGTGTGTGTGAAGAGGAAGGAAAGCGGGTTCTCTATAATCTGGAGCTCACTAGTAAAATAAAGATCAGCTGTTTCTTGCAGTAAATTCTAATGAAGATGTTGGAAAATAATTTCAGAAAATGTTTTTATTGATATGTTCATGTATATGAAACTGGAAGTATTATAGATTTCTTAAAGTGAAATATATATATTTTTAAGAAACCTTCAGGTCTGTTTCTGATATGCTTGCATTGATGTAGCTTTCAAAATTACTGGATGAATGTGAAACTCGTGTTTGCATCTGGACTCAAGCTGAATAGCTGCAACTTAGGGGAATGGGAAAACAAAATAGCGACCATGCATTTTATTTTTTAACTGTGATTTCTGCTCTTTTACTGTTATTTCACACAAAAGAAGATAATATTTTACCAGGGATACTGATAAATAAAGCTCTCAGAAAACATAACTTTTACCATTTTCTCTGTTTTTTTAAAGGTCATTTTAAAACTTCGTACAAGAAGACACAAGAGAAATATCCTAATATCCCACAACTGGAAATAAAAAGAGTAAATACCATACTTTGCCAGTTCCTGTATTTCAACTTTCAGAGGGTTTCATTTTATTTATTTCCCCAATAGGGATAGACTTCTAATTTTGGTTGCCTCAAAATTTCTATTTCCTGCAGTAAAACCCTATGAAGGTTTTTATTAATCTCCAAACACATTATTTATGTATTTTGTTATGTAATTTGAGTATTAAACCATCAAGTGTTGACCAATTCTTGGTCACAGTGCTGTAATTCCAGTTCTTCTTTCTCTTAAATATCCAGGCTGCATTATACTCAATGGGCCGTAACTCGTTAATGTATGTGGTATGATTTTGCACCTGTAATTAAGTGTCAGTTTATAAACACACAAACACTAATAATACCCAGAGCTTTTCTGGGAGAGCCTGGTGGTGGCAATAGCCCATCCATCAATGTCCCTAATGAGGCTCCATATAGACAAGTCAGTGGAGGCTTCCTGGGCCGTTCAGTCTTATTTTTCATGCTCACTATGATAACCACCCAAATCCCCGGTAAGATGATATCAGCCAAGATAGGGAAAGATGTTAATGTGTGTGTGTGTGTGTGTGTGTGTGTGTGTTTGCGTGCAAGCCTGCAAGCCTGCATACTTACAGCATGTGTATGCATGTGCGTGTATTCGGGGTCCTGTTCAAAGTTCCCATTAACCTCACTGTCATTTTGGTGTTGGTGATGTTAATCAAAACCAACACCATTAAGTGTGAGGTGGTTAATATGGCTTCTGTTTTCAATGTCGCCATTAATAATATGATGCGGAGAGGCCAACTTGAGGAGCTAATGAGGTGTCACAGGTCATTTAGACCAATCAGAAGCCACCACAGGACATTAGCTAAACAAAGGCCTTGGCTCCGCTGCACTATGCTACTGGGACAACACAGCATGTAAGGGAGAACGTAGATAGAGCAACAATAATACACTTATTAAGCTGGGACAAGCTGACACCCGAACTTTGCAGAGATTGTGTTTATTTATGGTCTCAGCAAACCCAACATTCTCCACTGAAGTTCTTATGCAGTTTATGAGTGATAATCCTCTTCCTGTTTATTTGAATTATAGATCTCTCCATGTCTCTCTCTCTCTCTCTCTCTCTCTCTCTTTCTCCCTCTCTCTCTCTCTCTCTCTCAGGCCACAGAAGCAAACAGCACAGAATGTGGTCGACATGTTTAGCTAACGGATAGATCTACAGTTTCAGAAGCTGAGGCCCTTGCGCTGCGGGACGGATTTCATGCTCCGGATCGTCACCTCACCAGGGCTGAGACAAGGTTCGGACTAGGTCTGGAGGAGGAGGATTCTCAACACAACATTTACAGGATCATTGGCAGTCCTGATGACACATTTGAGGGACTTATGATAGCAGAGATCAGTGTTCCTAATAGGCTAAAGTGCCCATAAACAGCATGTCTCTGCCTTGGCCCAACATGTATCTGGCACTTGGAAGCAAAGTGAGAAGAAGTTTATAATCTTTTCATAAAACTCCAGTCACCAAGTACTCTCATGAACATCAGTCCAAAAGCTGAGTTGTTGAGTTTTAATTTTTTTCAAATAATGTATCAAGAGCTGTGCTTCCCTATTATTGTCTTAATCAGCTAATCTATTTATTATTATTGTATTATTTTGTTAATACAACCATAACTCAGTCGGTTCGTCTATAAAATGTCCAAGAGTTGTGAAAAAATGCCCATCATAATTTCCCAAAGCACGACGTGACATTCAAAAAACAAAAAGTTCAGTTTACAATCATACAAATCAAAGAAAATCTGAAAATCATTTTTTTTAGAAGCTAGAACCAGCAAACATTTGGCATTTTTGCTTGATAAAACTATTAAACAATTGGCAGAGAAGGAGCTGGCATTTACAGGAAAAGTAATAAGAAAAGCTTACAATGGGTGAGGTATGAAGTTATACAATATTTGACAATAATGCCATGAAGAATGACCTCTCTTCTGTTCAGTATTGAATGTGATTGTGTAGCTCTCTCCCGATACCCCAAATATTTTCAATCTTTTGAGACTTATGGATGATTCCAAATGTTCACATCCACCTCTAGATTAGTGTGCATTAATGTAACAATAAGGAGAGACCACTCTTGAAATACTTTTAGACTCCTTGATATTTTTTCAGCGTGTCAGTATGAAAGCAGCAGCAGTCAGTGTGTCAGCGGGTAATGACAGAGGAAGTGACGTCTGACAACTATGGCCTGCCACTGTGGTTGGTTCTTTAAGAGCAAAAGGAGGTGGCCACGTCTCAACGCTAATGGAGGAGGAGAAAATGGCCGTGTCAGTCCTGTCAACGTATTATGTTTTAAACCTAGACAGTTGTTGTCGCTCTTGCAGGCCCATAATTTTATGCCATTAAAAGTGCCAAGGGGGAAAGAGTGAGGGGAAGAAGGAAGGGAGGGAGGTGGGCTCTGAAGTGAAAGCAGTTCTAGGGTTTTTTTACCTCTTGTTCCCTTCATGCCTGATTCCCTGCCACTTTTGTGCTAGAAACTTTTGGCATTTCTTGAAAGCATAAAGACTAGTTGGGGCTTTAAAGTGATCATAAAGTCAATCATGTTGGCTTGAATTACCCAGCAATCTCTGTCAGTTAGTCGCCTCTCAGCCACTACGCCGTGAGATGTGTGTGGGAGTGGGGTGTACACTAGACGTGTGTGTGTGTGTGTGTGTGATCCTGTGTGTACATTAATGTACATACTGTAAATGTGTATGAGACAGAAGAAGTAGAAGTCAGAGACTCAAATGAAAAGTGATGGTGGAAGAGGACTCATTTTCATGACTAACTACCTTAGGTCCAGTGAAATTGCTGACATGTTAGTCACTTATAAGAAATAAAATAAAAACAAAAATAAGTAAAATAATTTTATTTTTTTTTTGAAAGGAAACTTTATGTTTAGAATACTTTTAAAAGCAGAGAATTAAAACAAACCGTGGGGCCAAATTATAATGCCCTGCAGGTCCGAGCAACTCTGACACTTCTTTATGAATTGCCACTAATCGAAAAATGTTGGCGGGAATTACTGTCACTTGTTCCGATTTGTATGCATGACAACCTTTTTCATCTCAAAGAATACTAGACCCCACAAGGTCTTTACATTATGGGCAAACATTTGCAATTATGATGAACTCCGCCAGCTTATCTCAAAAGGAACAGGTTCTTATTGATGGACAAGTAGACGTTTTAATGAAATAAACTGCTTTGAGCTGATGAAATAAAGATTGCTACACCTCGGGGCACACTCAAATTAAATTATCAAGATGACTGCATGCATGCCGCTCCCATTAACTCAGGTATGGTAACAGCCTAATCACACTGCACTTGTTCTATATAGTATTTGTGAAGCAACTACTGTATACAGTGGCGGATGCTCGCTAACACTCTGTCCTAGTTCTCAGCTCTCTCCTGTGATGGCTAAAGGCCTCGTAGATTCTCTTTTACTCCATTCAGAGGGATGAACTAATGTTAAAACCATGTGTCGTCCCAAGAGGCTGAGCGAGTAGACACTGAGATGCATGCAGTTTTATGCGCGCAGATAAACATGGGCCCGATGGCTTGTCAGAAGCCTGTGGACGGAGCCCAGAGTCCTCTGCCTTAAAACAATGTTGGTGTTGGTGCAGGAGGGACTGACTGGCAATGGGAAACACCTGTGCTGGGGTGAGCAGCCGGGCAGTGTGCTGGGAGGGGGGGTCGCGGGGGTTTACCACTGTTAGAAGAGGAAGGGAAGGCAAGAGGGAGGTATAAAGCCAGTTGGAAAGGCCACTACATCCTCACCATTTGCTGCTGAGAAGTGGAGGTCTAAGGAAATTAGTAACAGTAATGTCTTGACTGTTATCCCTTAAATTTTAACACACATGTGCCGGCAGTATAGAGCCCAAGCCTGAGGCTCAACCTGAAAGGCAGTATGTGTTCAGGCAGGCATATACAGATACATTAGCTGAGGCCCTCAGAATTATAGCTTTTGGTATGGTGGAGAAAACACAGTGGGAAACTGAATTCAGAAATATGACTTCAATATTCAGCTACGTCTCCCAACGGTATTTTTGTGCTGATACAATCTATCCTCCAAAATCTTCTGATGTCAGAAATTTAAACAAAAGCATTCTTTTCCCATATCATAATATTTGAGTAAAGATTTGGCACTGCTGTGACAATTGTAGGACTTATTTTTGGATTTAGTCTCCCTCTGTATGTAGCGGCAGGTTCCAGGAGTAACTACAGCCACATAGGAAAGCTACAATGCTTCTGGCATCCATAACCCTGTGGCAGCATTTCAGACACTCTCTACAGTACACTAAGGAATAATGGCAGTTTTAATCTCCACTTGAAATGTATTCTGACTTTTTGTTGGCTTGCATGGCTTTAAGATATTTTGATTAGAAACATTTTGACCTTTTAGCTATCCCAGCAGCTTATACAGCTTGTTTTTTTAAGGTCAAACTTTTATTAAAAAGTTATCATTCATGTCAAAATGTGTTGAAGTAATGCTCTTTAGATATACATGTATCAATACAAAATCATTCATTAATTCATTTCTGTATAGGAACAAAAAAGGTTTAAACTGTATGAAGGCAGTTCATGCAGGCATGTCAGTTTTATTGGTTTTTAAATAGTACCTAGCTATGAAAAAGTGTGCGTACAGTATAAACATGCAAATCCCAAATGAAACAAAGAACACACAACACAGCACACTTTTTTTT
>NTHP01000130.1:766133-789315 GCA_003416845.1 Oplegnathus fasciatus
TTTTTTACAGCCAAACATCTTACCCTGCTGTATATCCATCAGCCTCTCCTCAGCGGGCCCAGCACTCCACCCTCAAGTCAGGTTGATCATTCCATCTCCTGTTTCTCTATCCTGAGGTGCCTGCTGTCAATTTATCAGACTCTTCCTTTTAATTTCATACTTTCCACAGTGTAAGCATCCATCTTCGCTGTCTGCAGCTCCGTTAGAGGGTTCAGAGCATAGCGGTGTGAAACAGGCTGATGTGTAGCCCACAACTGACAGGGAGAAGCGGGTTGTGATGGAGTAATGATCTCGTGAGGAAAAAAAAAGCAGTATACTGTACAAACAGTTTGCAGTCCTCACTGTATATTTTTATATTCTAGTCCATACTGAGGGCTTTCTTGTATTTGTGGTTATTAAATGTTGATGATATTTTTCTGTACACTTGAATCAGAATCCAAAAAACACACTTTTAAGTCTAATTTCCACAGTGGATAATGCACCGCAGGAAATTTCGCAGGTTGTGCTTCAGAGAGAGTGAGTAATATGCCCTGATGTGACATAATATACTTTAGTTTAGATTAATATCAGCTATTTACCAATCAGTTGTATAAAAACCTGCAACCACGTGTAGGCAATCATAATATACAGTAATTTAGTGGATATTACAGTGTCTATGTTCTCAGCTGACATTTACAGTATCAGTGGTTGAATTTGGCAGTCATACAGTATTATAAATGAGAAATCAGATGTATTTTAGGAATCGAGCATGCAATCAGTAGATTATATCCATGTTAAACTCCACTGGCTTCATTGCTCTTCCTTTGACACATCTGGAATTTGAAAATAAAGTAAATTTGTAAGCGATTTGAAACGTAAAATATCATTAAATTTAATCTTAATTTAGGACTCCCTAACCTTCGTTCCATAGCCCTCTTCCCATCTCCTCTTTCCTGATCTTTCTCTCTCTCTCTCTGCGTCTAACAAAATTAATTACTGTATGTTTTATTTTATGAAGGTGTCAGGATGAAATGATGAATGGCTTGTAATATCGAAAGATTAAAGACACAATGCAATGAAGGACGCGTCTGCTTACACTGTGGTAGCGCTTACATGCAGACACATGTACACATACACAGCATGCACACACAGTCTCTGGGGCCATTGATATCTGGTTTCATATTTGATATTAACTTACTGGGGGAGCGAGTCTGGCCACAATGTCATTACCAGTGGTAGAGGGGCATAATAGAAGTGAACTTTTCAAAAAGGTCCTTATAATTGCAGCCTGGGCCTTTCGTGATAAAATTCCATATTGATATGTACACTGGTCCCCTCATTACGGCCACAGATGAAAAAGAGCATTTCAGCGTTCTTTAATGAGCGCAGTACCAGTGAAGGTCATCGTAATGGGGTTCAACTTGCTGTTGGGAGCCAGAGGTAATATTCTAATGAGAAAGAGCCACTACACCACTCTAGTAATTCTGTAATTGCACCCATGGATGCCATTTTATTGTTGCCTGTGCAGTGGTATTGAAGTCCTTTGTTGTCATTTGCAACATTGCTTGTCCTCTCTGGTCTGGTTTGGTGGTCCAGCCGAAGCTCAATACGTGCATACGCACACACTCTCATTACCATATTTCAAATCCACTTCACACACAGTCCAGAGTTTATTGGAAGCTACAGTTTATTCATTGCTTACTTATGGGTGGAGGGACATCAGAACCACCTAGCAAAAACAATGAATATTAACCCCAGCACATAGCAGTGTGGCAGTGCAAGGACAGAAGGAATGTTCGTGTGCATTTGTGCATGTTTGTCTGTGCATGTGTTGATTTTGAGTTTGCCTGAGTGCATGTGTGTGTCCTAGAAGAAAAAAAAATCTCTATGCCCGAGGCTGTTTCTCCTCTGAATCTTGGTCTTTTCCGTAGAATAACATGAACTTTTGCATATTGCCGTTAGGAAGTGTATTTCTATATTAATTTCCCTCAACAGTGTCATTGCTGCTTAGCATTTTTGCTTTGAGATTCATATTTATGATATTAAAAGAAATATGCCGCCAATTTAGCATTGCACTTCTGTAACATTGGCAGACTCACGGTGGAGAATTTTTAAAAAAGTATTAAAATCACTGAAGCAGGACGAGAGATATCAGCTTTTTTTTATCCCATAAATTCTTCTCCCTTGTCAAAACCCGGCACCTACATTACTCAAAGTGCAACTTTACCGCCAACAGTTCTGTTGGAGATTTGGGTGTGTTGTGCTAGTAGCGGTTAATGTAGCCTCGAGCTGCTAACCTCAAGCACAGATGAGGAGCGGGCCACAGAGATCTGGTAAGCTCACTTCTTTCTAACGCCACACCCCCAGATTTATTTAATTTTCAAACTTGTAGTCTTCAGCCCCAACCAACACTGACTATCTGTAATCTATCAGATTTTGCACAGCTCCCACTGGAGCCACAAAAATGTTTATACAACTTTTTTTTCACGTGCTGTAGTACTCCCCAAGACCTGTAAACTAAGACTGTGGTGTGTAAAATCGGTGGAGCTCCCCTTAAAGCAAATATAGTTGAAGGTTCTGTATGTAACATTCAGAAATTGCTTGTTAACAATGACACCTGTGGCCGTTAAGCCAACTGCAGTCAGCATCCTATTGCTCGCATTCGCGCGTGTGCTCCGTAGGCGAGCCAGCATCGGCCAAAACAGTGACGTGACACACGCGAGACTGAACGTGACTGACAGGCATCATGTTAAAAGCTTGCTTTTCAATAAAGTTCTTTTAAAAAATGTTGATAGCTTGCTAGCCAGCTTTATCAATTGCTGTTTGTCTAGCTTTCACCGAGAGGCTCAGCAACGTCAGCATAGCTACATTAGCTGGATGAGAACGCTAATGGTGAGTGAACTAGATAGAATTCTATAAATAAGATGCGTTGCCTGTGTCGAGTTGTAAGTCTGTGTTGTGGTGTGTCGGTCGTTTGTTGACGTTAACTTAGCGGACTCCACTTACTACAGCTGTATGATCCCAAAATAAACAGATTTTGCTGTGATTTCATTGCAATAAACGGATCAAAAAGATGCCGATTTGTAAAAAGTCTGAATTCATGCTCTGTCAGGTCTGTCCGCAAGACGATAAGCAAACAACTTTTAAAATGCTTGTGTTCTGAATGAAGTTCGGATTGACGCGTCGGCTGAATTAATTTGGCTTACTACGGCGGTATAAACCCAAAATAAACAGATTTTGCTGTGATTTAATTGCAATAAACGGATCAAAAGGATGCCGATTTGTAAAAAGTCTGAATTCATGCTTTGTCATGTCTGTCCGCAATACGAGCAAACAACTTTTGAAATGGTTGTTTTCTGAATAGAGTTCGGATCAATCAGGGCTATGCTAACATTGTAGCTGCTCCATCAACATTCAAAATAATGCCATCTAAATTCTGTTTAAATATGAAGTAGTATCATAGAGCTAACTAGCTAGTGTTGCACACTGAAGAGAGGAAAGACACTTGGGAGCGTGCAAAACCACCTGAGTACTTTACATAGAAATCAGTCCGAAGGGTGTTACAGTCAACCGAGAAAGTCTTATTTTTTAAGTTGTGTTACAATTTGTTCACACATTGGCAACAAAAAACGATTAAAAAGCGATTAAAATGCTTAATACATGTAAATTGTTACATACAGCCCCTTTAAATTACATATATTGTATGAAGAGTACAGAGAAGACATTCAGTATGTCTGCTCCTGAATGTCATTTCCTTTGCTGAGCTGTTTTGCTCGAGTCCAGCATCTGAGTAACTGTCCCACTGAACCATGCTGACAAGACGAATGGATGGACAGACGGCACGTGGCGACCATCTGCGGTTGCTAGGTGGCCTTTCCTCCATAACAACCCTCACATCAGCTCTACACTCAAATGAGAAACAGAGCGGTGTGTTGTACCTCCCACCACCCATGTTTAGACTTACAGTAGCTTTTAGTCCAATAGTCAAGTTGCGGTGCAGTTTGCAGTTGCAACACGTTAATGGCTTGAGACAGTCATAATTTGAGTGAGTTAATCTCAGTTGCACAGGACAGTAAGTAGGTTCTGTAATAGATAGATTTCTGATCTGATTAGCATTGTAAGGGGGCAGCTTCAGATTGTACTGTACATGTTGAAGTTCAAGAGTAATTTCTCTGATAGAAAAATTGGGTCTCTGAAGAAAAAGGGGTGAAAATAGTTAAACATAAACTAAAACTTCAGGCCTCGAGATTTCTCCCTCCCTCTTCCTCTCTGCACTATTATTCCCTCTTTGTAGGTCATGTCAGTTTAAACAAATATTTTCACCATGACTTGTATGCACGTGGGAGATGCACAACAGAACCAGAAGTTAAAGGTCACATAGCTTTTTTCCCTTTTTGGACACAAAAATAATTTTCAAAGTCACGAATCATCAACATTCGACTTCCCATTCCAAACTGTTTCAATCCAAGACAATGATGAAAAAGATGTAACCCAAACTCACAGAGTGAAAGCTTTGGGGCATATACTCTTTGGGGAATTAAAATGAGCAATTTGTCAAATTCCATTCAAAGCACTGAAGTGTAGATGAATATCAGTCTGTCTCCTCTGTCTTTGACTGACTGAAATGGGAGAGTGTAGAAGAGTGAACCTGCTCCATATGATTCAGATGGCTGTGTAAAAGTATGAGGGAGTTTTAAAGGTGATAAAAAAAAGGGAAGGCAGTGAATATCATCTTGTAGATAAGACAGCCACCCTGCTTTCCACAGGCTACATCCGTTTTATCGCATCTGGCAGCGAATTAAGGCACGTGTGGAAAAAAAAGGACGATTGAAAATGAAACCCGGGGCTAAGACCGCATTCAGCCTGACTGCTTTCTTCCCTCAACACTGACATTAGGCTTTGATTCTCACATGAGATCCTCTGATGATGATGATGAACCATAAAAAATGATATAGCTCAATAAAAGTACAAAAAGGCGTGAGTTCATAAAGAGGACCTGAGGGCCATGTTAGGTTTGGTCCGTGCCAATGCATTTCTTCTCCCTCTGCTGGCTTTTAGAGATGATTACCTTGGATATTTATGGATGAAACATTTTTTTTGATTTGAGAGAGTTAGTGTGGCTGGATGTTTGTGTCTGCTGGCTCTTATGAGGCCGCACATATCCAACACAGTGGGTTTTCTCTTGCCATTACTAAAGATCTATGACCTGTTATCTGTTAAAAACTAGGATAATGTAGTATTGTTGTCATCACTGTTATCATAAATAGCATTGGAAAAAACCTACTGTAATATATGAGTGGTGACAGAATTGGAAAACTGACTACTATTGACACGCCGATTGAAAGGACAAATGAGACGGTTGTTGGAGTTTTCTTGGTCACCTTGAAAGTCCACATTAGATTCAGTCAAAGTCCAAAACATACAAATGGGTCACATGCCTTCATATATCATAGTGAAACCCTGCCAATACATTGAGTTTTGTGTCAATACATTGTGGAAAATCAACTGCTATCTGCAGCCAAGAAACAACAGCAACATATCGGACCTCTCCTCTCCTCTCCTCATTGATTCTTTTATCCTCTCCTCTCTATTGAAAGAGTGCAGACTGGAGAAGGCAGGCTCCAGTGAGCACCAGCTCCCTCCTCTTCAGGCAGCGTGTGATGTGACTTGAGCCGTGTGATCTCCATGAGAGAAAACCCTGATGCATACAGGAAATAATCAGGGCAACACAGGCAGGGTTCAGAGGAATGCAAATATTTTCAGAGTGCTTAAAAAACAATACCACACACACGCACACCGCCAAATACTAACCCCCCTCCCCCTCCTCACCCTCACATACACACACACACACACACACACACACACACACACACACATCATACACACATTTAACCACAATACATACCCACACATACATCACACAACAGAGGAACAAAAAAACAACAACCAGCCCCCTGACAAAACTCTCCCCAAGTGCATTTGCATAAAACATTAAGCTTAACAAAATGATTACACCTGACAAGTTGAGTTGGAGGAAGAACATCGCCGGTGGCAGCCAGTTACTTGCAGATCCTGCAATCATTCTCTCGTCAAGCAACTGTTTCATTGCCGCCTTTGTAGGCACTGTCATGCCGCTGCATCGTGATTAATCCTTCCCTTTTGTTTTTCTTTTCTCCCTTCCACCCCTCTCAGTCCCTCCCACAAATCCAATAAGTTGCCCTTAAATCAGGTTACCCTGCACCTTGCAGATAGGAGTATTGTGATGGATATGCCAAAATGCATGCCAGGCAGCATGTTTTTGTGCAGAAGCACTGTGAAATTGTACTGCTGTGATTCTGCATTATGGTGCTAAGTGTTTGTCTTGTAATGCAATTAAATGTGCATGTAAGCCGCCCCCACACTCCCCAAACTATTGTGTGCTGTATTTAATAATTTTATATACGCTCTTTTGTGACATTGCCATTTAACCCGAGGTGAAATAGAATAATTTAGAAGAGTATTAAAAGAATAACTTTAGAGTGTTTGCCATAGAGAACACAAGCTGGATCATTTTAGAAAAAAAAAAGAGATGACTATCAAAACATTAATATCCTTCTCACTCATATAAGCCTGCTGAAAATTCCTAGCTCTGAATACTTTGCTGAAGGATAGCTCGCAGATAAAGACAGAGAGAGATTATTGCCTCCTTTCATTTCTGCCCCCCTGGCAGCGGTAGGTATGGTAATATGGTTTTTGAATATTTGCAAGCATAAACTTAAGAAATGAGTGCTGATAAGGAGTGACAGCAACAGAGGCAGCAGAGATCTTCAGCATGACAGGCGATGTCAAAAACCCCGGTGACGCTGTCACTGTGACAAACTTTTCAAAAGAACAATGCACACACACACCGTTATTGAAGTGAGCTGCTGCAAGCCTCTGACAGTGTTGTCCCAGCAGTTAAAAAATGGAAACATCACCTAATTATGCACGCCATTTTTTTCTCTGAATACTTAAACCTACAAACTTTCAACGTATGTCAATATACTTTGCAGAGCACCCGGGTGCACAGGCACATCGGCAGAATGAAAGATTTATAGCCGAGATTCAGGCTGTGTAATAACAGATTCAATTCAGAAAAATAAGTCAAATAAAATATTGAAACTGTTAATTCAAAAATATTTTCTCAGGGATGAAAACAAAAAAAATTTTTATCCTCTGCTTGCACTGTTGTGCCCTGAACCTGAACCTCCACAAGAGCAGGTGTCTGTCTGACATGCAGGTTCTGTTATTGAGTTTTACTCCTCTTTTAATCTTAGCTGTACTTTTATTAGTAACTCTGCAGACCCTGTCACGTCTGCAAGAAGCCGTGAGGATCATTACTTTCAAAAAGAACCAGCTGGCCCATTGTTTAGGCTCTGCCAGCTGTGTCTATTTTCATAACCCATTTTCCTTTTGTTCTGCTACACCTCCCTATAAAAGTACAGAGACAGGAAGACAGAGTTGTATTTCACCATTTTCATGAACTCTTACCCTTATGACAGCCTAATGCTCAATGCTCCACCGTTGGTGTGTGTGCCTGCATGCATGCATGCATGAGTCTTTATGTGTGTCAGTGCGCATGTGAGAGTGACTGAGAGGAGGAAGGCAAGGTCTGTAATCACCTAATCCAAACATACACTCGGGGAATCTCATTACTGGACCTAACAGTTCCATTTGAACCTTATCTGGTTTCAATCAGCCGCCTCTCGTTTGGAGCAAGGTGCAGAAACTTGATTCCTTTTGTCTAGAAGTCTCTGCTATCAGGGGTCTCATGTTTGTCTTGTCTATCACCATCTTTTACAGCTAGTGGTTATTTAAAAATTTCCATCAGCGGTGAGGAGAGCGACTGCAGTGGCAGTAAAAAGCTGCTTCTCGTCATCCAGCTTGCAAGTAGCGGTGTGTGACATCAGGGGGTTTGTATGTGCAGAATGGACGGCTGCCATGGGGAACTCCCGCTAACCCCACACCCTTCCACACTAACCCCAGTTCTTCCCCAGCCACCCGCTCCCACAGCCCCCCATCCACATGCAAACGGACATTAAAACGAAACCTGACCCTGGCCCTGGAATCTGTAAGGTACTGTTTTTTTTCCCCTCCTTCTTTTCTTTTTTCCTAAACAGGGAATCCTGCAGCTTGTGTATGTGTGTGTGTGTGTTTGTGTGTGCAGCGTTTGGGTAGTCAAGAGGGGGGTCAGAGAAAGGTGAGCAAGAAGCGACGTCAGCCACTGCGAGTGAACTGTCTCAGGAATCCCCAGATTAAAAAACTCCAGAAGGTTGAGAGTCGGAGATAATCACAGGATCTGGAATTCACAATAACAAACTGGCCATATATCTACCTGTCTCCGGCCTTCCTCCCCGAGACGGCCACAGGGTCAACCAAATGGCTGCATTCCATCAACAGCTCTTTTTTTTCCTCCTGCTGGGCTCTCAATGAAGTGTCTGGAAGGTTCAAATATGGCCTCTGAAGCTAAACTTTTAACTCTTCTTTCTCTTTCTCCACCTACCTAGCCAGCATTTTTTCATCTGACGTGTGTATTTGTTCCTTTCTAGCGCCGAGAGACGAAGTTAATATGACAGCGTCACTTTATCACAGTGAGTTTTAAAAAGGGACTGAAACTGAGACTGAAGGGCTGGATCTTGGACTCTTGGATGATTAATGTGGGATTTTGAGATGCTACTAAGACCCCACCACCACAGCCTCACAACTGTGACTCAAGCGAAGGGCTTGGGGCTGCAGCGTAGGAGCTGAGGTTAGAGGTCTGGAGCTTTGTGGCTGGGGTTAGAGAGCTTCCTCTGAGACTTAGGTTGGAGCCACGGGCTCTGCGGCTGTAGCGATTTCTGGGTTGAATTAACAGTTTAGCAGGGGAGCTGTGAGTAGTGTCTGGAGGGGGCTGTTGGGGTCTGGTGGAGGGTCTAGTAGGGCAGGTATGATTTACATAGCTGTGAGAGAGTCCAGGATCTAAGTCTGCCCAGACCCTTCCCCAGGGAATCTTGTTGAAGGAGGTGCTGCATTGTGATACTTGTGTGATTTATGTTCCCAATGTACTCTTCCTTCCATTGCCTGACAACTTCATTATTTATTTCTGTTTGTTGTGATTATTTGCTTTAGCGCAGTTGCAGATACTGTATATTGCGTAGACTTTGTGTAAACCTTGGGTTGCAGCCTAGAGATCTGACTGTGTGCCTGTCTTTTCTTCAGATCTGTTCTCTGTAGAGGTTAGGCTTTGTTGTTGCCCGTGTACCCGTCTAGACACTGAGGATAATTTGTCCCTTTGCTTCCTCCTCTGGTTGCTCCGTTCTCAGCAAGGGAAATTACCTTACAAAGAGGGCAAGGGTTGCCGATTGAAAGTAAGTTATTTCGTCAGTGTAAAGTGTAGTAAATAGCCCGAGGTTAGGAGAAAATAATGATATACAGTCCTGTCCAGAGGGAGACTACAGCATGAGACACAATCAGACCCTTGCAGAAAACTTTCTGAAATGCTTTCAGAGGATGTATTTCATCATGTTAGATTACTACTGTGGATAGCACCACCGCTGGATGGTTATATCATATTCATATCCTGGTGCAGAGTCTCGGGCATTGTGCGCCACATTCCTCGAGCGTAGTGCATGGGGTTTAGGACTGCAGGGTATATCTAAATTCAGCTATTGATTAACGTTGCAGCAGAAAAAAACAAAAAGGAAAGCCCCTGTAAAGACATCACCGTCTGCAGTTACACAGCCGACTGTTTAATTCCCCCCTCACTGCTGCATTCAAATTATTTGCTTTCACAGTCGAAAATCGAAGGGTTGTAAAAATTGACTTTCTGTACAGCCAGAGAGAAATAAATTTCAGCAGTATTGACAGCAGCAAAACAGAAAAGCTATTGCCCAGCATTTAATTATTGAAGACATTGATCAACAAAGTGATTTATTTGCTGTGGTTCGGTTAAAAGGCCTAATTGAGTCGCAGTGTTCTGTAAAAGGCTTTTATTTGTTCATTTGGTCTGGATCAGATTGCATGATAACCTACAGTCAGAAAGTAGGAACACTGTTCAGTTTGAATGAATGCACTTCATGAAGTCTTTTGAAAGCAGAATTTAATTTAGGTGCGTTAACAAAATAAGTAAAAATGACAGGCTAGTTATTAATTGTAGAGGCAGAGATATGGGCTTCAGAAATATAATAGAACAATTGTGTAGATGATATTTACAATGCAAGCACATCGCTGTGCCTGAGATGAACATATAATCCAGGTATATCCTTCAATAGTGCAAAACATACCTAGAATACATGCACGATCACCTATCCCTAGAAAATCCCTCTCATATGTACCCAAAACCTTCAGTGATAACAGTTCAGCAAATGTGGGAGTTCATTTGTACGATCGAGGGGGACCTCCAGGTCTCCAGCTACAGTCCTCCACCTCCCCCTTTGATCATTCGCTCCCATCAATAAGCAGGGAGTCTGATCTATCAGACACTGGTGCTGCACTGCATTGCCCATGGTCTCCCTGTGGGAGCTGGAATAATCGGACTGTTTAGAAATGGTTCTTGGTTCGTGGTTCAGCCGTACTCACGTTCACATTCTGTCTTTCTAATAGATGATAGAAAAACTATGTTGACTTAGACTCAGGGAGACCATGCAAATTTAGTTGATGTATTTCCCTCGCCGAGTTTGTGGTCAATCAAATGTGATGCCCCAAACACTGTAATTAATACACCCAGAGGGATTCTGAGGCATCCATATTTTTACAAACATCATCCTTATGCCAACTTGTTATCGAGTTGCACATTATACAGAGAAAATCATTATAAATGTTCATAGTGCCATTTGTACTAAAAGTAGATTTTTTTGCACATATTTGGGGAATATAAAGAGTGGTGTTAGGCAGACTGCACCCTCTTTCTCCTGCCTCTCGGCCCATCCTAAACCTCTGGCTCACACCAGTAACATACGGAGGGAGGAGAAAGGAGGAACAGGCAGCAGGATGTTTTCATCAGAATATGTCTCTTAACTCCGCGGCCAGTGAGCGGTCTAATGATCTCACTTTAGACGGAGATGGGAATGTCGAGATTAATGGCATTCCAAGAGGAGGGCTGGAGCTCCAGGTTGTGTCCCCGGCACAGTTTGAGACTGGAGGGAAGAGTCAGACAGCAGGACTGGAAGAAATTATGAGATAAAGAGAATTGAAAGAGAGAGAGAAAGGTGAAGGAGGGGTGGTGTCAGAGAAAGAAACCACAGGGGGAAAAAAAAAGAAAAGTGGGTTGTTCATTTTCTGGATAGATAGATCAGATGGAATGGAACCATGCGTCAGAATGAAGGCAGCTGTGCTTTTGGCAAGGGCTTTCTTGGCGCACACGAGCACATGAGCGCACACATGCTCCTCATCCCCTCATACACAATATACATGTACACTCACACACACACACACGCTGCACACATGGAGGTATAGGGGATCTTCATGGACAGGTGAGGGTTAGCTTTAGTATTAGCTCTGCGCTGCAGGCCTGGATGAGCTCAGCCACTGATTTCCCCTTCATTCTCCCTCTCCGGGGCTTTAGCCGAGGGAGCAGTGTTTAGCAGGCCCTCAAGGCATGGAGCCATCTAAGCAGCACTAAGTCCTGGAACTGCTTCAGATTACCTGCTGTGTTCTTTGCCAGATAGTGCCGTGTGTCTGCGCTTGTGTGTGTTTGTGTGCATGCTGTATGTTTACTGCAGGTTTTCTGCATTGATGTCATTATCAGATTATTTAAAACTGTACACGAATGCTGCACATCGTGCACTTTATGGGTTCCCATTACTTTTAATGGATCTGTATCTTAGTTTAGTAGTACAGCCCATATATTAGCATTAAGCACAGGTTAAATCAAATATACCTGTATGCCCAAATTAGATTAAAACATAGTTTCTCACTTATGACTTGTGGTGTCAAGCCATGCAGATGTTTCTGGAAAGATAGTTTGCTGTATTTATATAAAAAATTGAAATGATTATCTCTATTGTATGTTGCAAAACCTGAGTGAATGAAACCAAAATGAAAGTTTTTTGTAATTTTTGTGAACGAACCCTTTAAATATACACCATATAAGGAATTGGTTTGAAATGGAAAATGATGCACACGAATTGGCTTTCTCTTACACTTTATAAAACAGTGGGATTTTTGTTCAATGCTGCAGAGAGTGAGGCACAGTCCAGCCAGTCCTGGAACAAAAATAAATTGTTATCCTTGGAAGTGTCTTTACTGTACTTAGTCACACACGCATTTATCATGAGGTCATAAATCTCTGTGAGTGAAGGTTGTTAATGACTCCGAGAGACAGTGGTGGAAGTGCTCTGTCTCCTCCGTTAGACGGGTTGTGATTCTAGTTGCAGAAGACAGAGCCGTGGCTGGGATAGTACTTTACCTGGCCCAGGACTCCCCTGGGCTCACTATAGTGAAACGCTCCACAGACTGGGGGCCCTGGCCTCATGCTGGGCCTGTCTGCATCCAGCAGTTTATGGAGACGCCGCATATACACTGACACTGACAGTTTGATGTCCGCTAGCCGCCTCTTGTACTTTCCTGTTTGAGAGTGTAGCTATCTCTGTCTTTATTTGTTTAACTCTTTCTCTTTGCCTCTTGCCCCCTCTTTCTTTTTTCACTTTCTATTTCTGTCTGTTATTTTGTTTAAATGGAGACTTAAGAGATGGGTAGAGCTGGCTATGCACCTTTAGGCTAAAGTGTGTTTCCTGGGTCTGCAGTGATTTCAGTCAGGAAACACTCTAAACACCGGTGGGCAGAAATATCAATGTGTGGTGGAGTTGTTTAATATTTCCTTTCCTCTGTAGATATGGACATGAGGGAAATATCCATCTCCTGGGATCCTGACCCCAAAGGAACTATCTGTATTCCAGACGGAACTTAAACAATGACGTTTGGACTGGGCAGGGGGGCTATTTGCAGTGCCGGGTCACTTCCAAGGCATCATCCCCAACCTTTCAGGGCCTCAGACCTCAGTCCATTTTTAGTGGTGAGTGCAGTGAAAATAAGCATCACCAGCAGTTTGTCTTTTTACTGCCTTGCATCATTTCCTGCCTCCCCCTCGCTTTTGATCATACTCTCCCATTCTGCTCGAACACACACTCATACGCAAACAAACTTGCACCATCCTCCGACTCCTCCGTCTTTCCTCTGTCCTTCTGGCCCTAATGAGTCTTTCAGCTGAGGAATGATAGACTTGTATTTATTCTCCCGGCTGATAATTTTAGGGAGTGTATCTCCACTCTCAGTGCCTGGGGCCCATGCCAGGGACAGATCAGCCCCAGCCCCAGGCAGTGAGAGGGATGGGGAAATTGTTTTTCGGTATCCACCTCCTCCCTGCACAATTTTTCTTTACAGTAAATATACACACTATACATAAGTATTACTTCATTCTCCCGCAGGCATTGTCACTACTTGATTTTTTTCCAAAACAATTTACCCTCATCATACAGTTACGCACATACTCCAATGCAGGCACACACACAGCTAATCCTTTTAGCTCATAACACACTGACAATGGACTAACTCCAAGCAAAAGCCCGAGGCTACGACTTCCTACCTCCCAGCTCAGTAAACAGGGAAAAAACTGACAGAAAAAGACAACATCGTATAAATGTTTCCGCCTGTCATGGAGTCAGGTTCAAGTACCCCTGCAGTAGTTTGCTTTTGCATATAAACTTCAAAGTTATCAGCAAGTGGCTGTATGTTGTGGTGAGAGACCTACGGCATGACGGAGAGCGCCAGGACGGGGAGATGGAGCAGCACTGTGAGATAAATCTAACATGCCGCACATGAGCTCATTAATTCAACATTTCAGTACATGTGGATGAGACAGGGAGGGCCTATCCAAACACTGTCCCTCCACAGCAGGGCTCTGAGCACTCTGAAGCACTCTCTATTTACTGTGGGCCTGTGTTTGGGCTTGTGCCATGTAACACTTTGACCCAGCGAGGGGAGATTGTTGAGACTTGTATCCAAGAAGGGAAACAGTGAGCTATTGTGAGTCTCAGCACAGCAGGGTTTGGTTTTGGTGGGCTTTATCATTTTCTCAACTTACTGACACGTGTGATTGGTAGTCTCTCTAAATCTTTATGCTGTTTTCCTCTATGAGCGTTCTCCATTATTTCATGTGTTACATTGTAACTTCATACACTAATTTTTTATCCACTAATAAAATGTTGAGGTGGAATATAAAACCATGCTGAATTACACAGAGCACTGTTTGTAAAATGTTCTATATCCTATAGCATACATTGGTCATTTTTCAGCTGTTGCATTTGGCAAAAAGCTTTTTTTTTTACTACATGTTAAAATTTTCAGTGATTGCAAAGAAAACTTATCCCAGGCTGGTCCACCCCTACCCTGCCGCCTTTCACACACACGCCCATACCGCTGACTCAATACTTTAGATTCCACCATTGCTCCCAAACATCCCCTCGGTGTTGACATTAGATCCACAGGATCAGTGTCTCCCCGGGGCAGATGGTCTTTGGGGAGGGGTAGCACAGCTCCTGTGGATGCCTGGATTTGTGCTGGAACATGCAGGACGAATCAGAGCACCTGTGTTCGTTTGGACATAGCTCTGCACATCACATGATCTGTCTGAGGTGGAACAGGGAGTAGAGGGGGGTGCAGCTAGGGGCACATTGATGTCCAGAACTTATCCTGGCTGATCAGTACGTCCTCAAACTGACCTCGGGTCGACTAAGGAAAAAACTCATCCATCTTTGCCTCCACTTACCTCTAAGATGACATCATCTACCACATTTGATGTTTTCTGTTCAATTTCTTGTCTGAAATCTTAAGTTAATCACTGAAATTGTCTTCATTATTTTGTTTAATTTATTCCATAAAATGCAGAATCTCAATTAATAAACTAAAAGGTCATATAGTAATTCTTTGGGAGTTACTCATTTTAATTCTGCAGCACTTTATTCTGTATATACCTGCCTATGCTTTATGTATTTAGAAGTTATTAATTATAAATAATGCTTACTTCTTTGCTGGGGCTATGGTTCGTAGAAGGTGAACAGGCACAACGTCATAGCCCAGACATCTTTATAATGGTTTCGTACGTCCATAGGACAAGCTTAAGGTCACAAGGCTTGATGATATCAGCCTTGCTACTCTTCCATCAGAGTGATACCACATGCTGTAGCTGGTCTTTAGGTCTGGGAAATATTATTTTGAGGCGAGGGCTTGTGAATACTCCAAAGTAGCACCATACTGTCCCAAAAAAGGAGCGTAATGTGGAACAGAAGTGCAGTGTTGTGCTATTGTCCAGTGCATTAACCCCAATCAGCTTATGGACAGTATCCTGGAGAGAAAGAAGGGTTCAAGAATAAAGAAAAATTGTGTGGGGAACAGATCTCCCCCTTTTTTTTGATGCTACTCTTTACTTCGGATTTCTTGTTTTTTGTTTTGTTTTACACTAATATTTCTGTGTTAGAATTATAAATACTTTAGGAGTCAAACTTTTTGTTCTTTTTACCTCCATCAGACTTCTACTTCATTCTATTTCCTTAAACCATTACATGTTTTTGAGACAACTGCTCTAATCCAGGGGGATGTTTGGTGGAGTAAGAATAGTGCTAATAATAACTGTGTGTATGTATAAGTGTGTAAACTTTAGCTTTCCTTTTATATTATGAATCGTCACTACGATCCTAAGAAATCCAACAAATTTGGAAAAGTTACTTGTAAAAGGATTCATAGTAAAGTTCAAAAATTAAATTAGTAAATTTCAGTTTTATTGGATCTCCCCAGCCACTCAAAGCCTTTAAAATCATCCTGTCCGGTAGATGTGATGTGTAGTTGTCCTCTGCCTTGTTCATCCCTACTGTCACAGTGGATGACAGGTAAATGACCTCTGAAAGTACAAATACTGTCACTCCACTGTCATAAATGCCCCTGTATAGCACGAAGCAACATGCATATTTATGATGTCGCATAAACACTGCCCTTACGTCACACCAGCAGGCAAATGTGTACCTCACCATGCCACTCATCTTCCACCCTCCAGAGCCCCGATGGCACAGAGCGCCAAATGAAGAGACGTCAAAGAGAATGCCAACCTTTGTCAAACTCTACATGGTGAATTCCATCAAGGCACAAACCAGAAAAAATACCCTTTAATCTGCCCATGGGGGAATTATTCCCAAACACTCAGCGATAGGAGTGTGGCCATTTCATCCTGTTTTGATTTGGAGGCTTCTGATGGGATCCAAAGTGCATGTTGAGGCAGTGGGGCCTGCTGCTGTGAGGTATCAGTCATCCTAACCTGTCAGAGGTGAGGGACTTTCATAAACTCTGATGATTAGTGGATGATGAGTCCAGACATGTCGCTGACTGACAGCTTCACCGCCCTGCCAAAGCCTTAATCCAGGAGGAATGGCGGGAGGCGAGGCCTGGTATTAATTCTGTGAGTGTTAGCTTCATGACAACAGAAACACCACTCAGTGTTTTTACAAAAGCATTTTAGGCAATTATAATTTTCATTTGAGTATAAGCTTAATAATACAGTGCATAGTGCAGGACTGGTGCTCTCATACTTGCCTGTGAGGTGGAGTTGTTAATAACCAGGGATAAATTCTGGGATAAGCCTAAACAATTGGCCACAACTGGTGTGAAATCCTTTTTTGTCCCCCGTGAGGTGCTCTGACTACTCCACCACACCTTGGCCCATCTTTCCTCTCAGTGGGGTGCCCTCAGAACACCTCCGGTTTCCCCTGGCAAAGCAGCCAGACTTCCTGTATTTCTCATGAGATATTACATACAGTATGTGCAGTTGTTGGCAGGGAAAAGGTCCGGCCAAAAAATCCTGCAATAAATTCAAACGGACGTCTAACTGTTAATTGGTTTATGTTCTTTTTGTTTTCCTTTTGGCTACTGTAGTTAGTCTGACTTTGCTCTTCTTTAACATTACCGACAGATACATAGAATGTAAAGTGCTGCAAAGTAAGTAGATTTAACCAGGTGCAGAAGAAAATATAGTCTTTTTATTGGTCTTAAACACACATACACATACACACACACACACACACACATACACACACACACTACAGTTCAACCAAAGCATAAGTGGCACAGGAGTGATTAAAGCTAGTTTTACGAAAACGAATGCTCTCTGACCTACGCCCTTCCTAAACGCTGCTATCCTACCTTGAACGCTGGGTGAAACACATTCAACCCCTTCCCACAGGTCAGCTAATAACGGAGACATTTGTGAAAGATGCTTCCCGAGAATTAACGTATTGAAAAATGTGTTTCCTCCCTTCCTCACATTTCACATAACCTCTACTGTTAATGACGCTCTCGTGGCAGACGAAGCTTGAACAACAGAACAGGCCCGAGTGAGGATCCACCTGTGCTGGTGGTAAGGAAAAGACGAGTCTAGTCAGACAGTCTCGTGACGAGAAGGCAGCCCTGCCAACATCCGATGCAGCTGGCTGTAGCTTCTCAAGGTCCACACCGAGAAAGTGAAGCCCTTAGGGCAAATGGTATTAGATATTTAATACTTTATTCCTTCTCGATATCCGTTAAAGTCAACCACAATCCCCAAACTCAATCCCTGCAGACAACTGTGTGGGTCAATTTGTCAGTAATGTTGACTTTTGCACGCCACAATGTCAGTTGTGATGCAAGAACAGAAAATCGAGCCAACAATATATTTCAAAACATATTCCTCATGTAACTAAAACAGCTACACAGAACTCATTGTACCACTTCTTTCAAAGCACCGCCTTAGCAGATGGGTATTTATCCTTGTAGGTGTGAGTTGATTGACAGGTGCTTTGGAATGTTGCGTGAAGCTGTTTCACAGTTCAGTGTCAAGGTTATGGTGCATCACACAAATCCGCGCTAATCGTAGCCCCTAGTAAGCTCCACCTGACAGTGAGAAACTCCACTGACGATGAATTGTTGACATGTTTTCCGAAACCAGCATGCCCAGCACATTATTTTCCCTTAAGCCTATTCACAGTAATGGGGAGTGCTGAAAGGATTTTGATTGTCTGCTAAAGTATTTAATGCACAGCAAATATTTTAGACACTGCTCATGGGGCGGAAACAATACATACAGTTTCCAGCATTCTCGGTTAATCAAGCAGAACAAAACAAACCAAGCCAGTGGGAAGAAAGGAGAAAAAAAATACTGGCCTTTTGGTGTGTGTGGATGACCTGATTCTAAAGGAACCGCTGCCATTATTTTACTTTCTCTTAATTTTTCCTTTACAAAAGCACACTGTGACGAGTAAGTGTATGAATATTCACCTTATTCCATCTGGCTTGTAATAAATTAATGATAAGATCACAATAGGAGTCTTTCTTCGTTGAAATTTAACAGCATTACTCTGAAATGAACTGTATGCCTCTGCCCTGCGGTGTTTAAAAGGATTACTGGAAAAACACAATATCTTCTTTGTCAGCACTTAAGGTCTATATAGCCGTGCCTCAGGATATCCCTTTCCTGAAAGGAAGGATTGCCCCATTTTATTTATTTATTTTTTTCAACTCTCACACTGCTCATCACATTAGCACCTCAGCGTCACTCCAAAGCAAAAACTCCCTCTTATAATGGGATTAGTCATAGCAAAGTTGTTATTTTCTAATGTAGTGTAAAGTGCTATAAGACAAGATAAAAATGGACATTTTGTCTTTTTTGATCATGTGAGAGTGAAAAAGGATGCGAAAAGACATTAGATTCAAGTATTTGTCCTACAGAAACTCTTACTTCTGCTTTCCTGACACAGTTGTCGATTTCAACAGGATTGTGTGTGTTCCTTGCACTATCCTCCTGTATCATCTAACACCCGAGGCCCTTCACACACCCTTCCTCCATGTCCCCTTCCAGATGTTCCCTTTTGACTTCCTCTCCATCTGCCATTCTCTCTCTCTTTCTCTCTCTCTGACAAAATCAATAGCAACTCCATTTGCCATATCATACTGTAGCGTCTCCCCAAACTCCGGATGGTAATGATGCGATGATAACCCAGGGGTGAGCCGCGTAGGGGAGAATTTTAGACTAATCAATACAGCTTGTGTACAGTACGACAAGGTTTGTATAAGGACACACCATCCTTTTGCTACTTGCTGCCTACAATATCAAAAATTGTGTTATCTTTGATATTATAAACAAATATGAGCAAAAAGGAAAGGTTTCGGTAGTGGCAGTCTTATACATAAAATATTTAGTTATGCTTTTGGTGATTTTTGTCTATCATCATTAGCTGGTTTAGGGTCAATTTATGGGTCACAGACTTGAATTTTCTCCCCCCTTGTCCCTGGACGGTAGCAGTGATATGAGCCACCATGACATCACTCCATTAATGTGCTCCTCAGCCAAAGAAAGCCAGAGAGTGGCCCTTCCTTGGGGGAGATTTCAGCGAGGGTCTTTTGCATTATGAGCTGCTCCAGCAAACCCCACTTAAAGCCAGCCTTCTGCTTCCTAAACATGGATTTAATACCCTCATTAATGATATATGACAGGGGAGATCAATGCAGACTGCGAGTTAGAGCCCTGGATCTGTGTGTTTGTGTGCGCGCGCAAGCATTTGTACTTATCCATGTATGTATACATGTGTGTTTATGTGTGTGTGCACTACTCCATGCACTGCCTTTAATGGGTACATGCTGTTGAACATCATAGAGACTGGACTGCCTCTGGATATGTTACACCTCATGGAAAGAGGGGCTGGGAATAGCAGGCTGGGATGCCTTTGGAGGTCATGGCAGCTAATTCCATGAGTTACACTGAGAATAAAGCTTGGTTTATCATCTAGGCTGAAACCCCTTCACTGGTATTTATAGACAATTGGAGAGTGTAAGGATTCAGAGGATACCAGTCATGACATGTTGTCTTATGAAGAAGTGAGAATAAACGATGGCAGAACTAAAAAAGATTTAAGAAATATGTGAATAATTGTGTTGTATATATTTATACATATAAATCGATACAAATATAGAATTATATTAAATGTTTTTGTCTTTCTGATAGACTCTCCTACAATAATAATTATTAACATTATTACAGTAAAATAATATATACATTTTTGTTTTTATGAAGAATTGAGAATGAGGCATATTATAACCACACTGTTTTTTAGACCATGGCATTACTGTACAGTGAAAACCACGTATCTCCAAAATGGCTTTGTGACAATGTGTATTTCAGATCATTCAATGTTTAATTTAGCTTAAGAGGAATGAACATTTCCTCGACTCATAAAGGAACAATGTTCTAAATGACCAAATTTGGAGATAAATTTCTGTGGGTAGCAACATTCAGTAAAATGCTAATGTGGTTTCTATGTTGCTTATTCTTCCTTATATTCAATGCAATATGTGCAGCATAGGCCTGTATATTGTGTTTACAATGGGATTTGTGGTTTAGAAATATTGTTGGCATAGCTCCATATCAGTCCGATATTTTATTCCAGCTCTGTATACACTATACAGTTCACTATAGAGGCACACTGCCAGAGACAGCCAAATAATCTTCAACGCTGGGATTGAATTTTTACAGTTTACAGAGCATCAAGGTTAAAGCCCAAGTTTTAAAAAGCAAAACTGAAGTACCATCCACTTGACCCCATGACACTCTATTTGAAGGGATCCATGGCTGAGGTGATAGCGTGTAATAAAGCCCCAAGATCAAAGTTTGGATTTGATTTCCAGCCAGCATGGCCCGGTGAACAGGGCCCAACAAGCCCATCCAACAGCCATGGCAACCATTCAGCGCTTTATTTTCTTATTAGATTGCTCTCCCAGAATTCCATTTTTATCCACATAGATCTGGCCAGTGAATCACCATTAAAGGGCCCATCAAGCTGTCAGGCCATCCGGAGTGCAGGTGCAGCGGGCCCACTCCACTGTAAACAAGCAGCACAGACCCCTGAATAATGGAAGCCCAGACTGTTTTATGTTGTTCAAGGGGACTTAAAGAGATTCATCTCCTGCTGCTTTTCACCAAGTTTGCTTCTCAACTCCAGGCTGAGCTGCTGAACGTTACAGTCTCATATGAGGAGAGAGGGAGGGCTGGGGAGAAAAAAGGTTGGATGTGTGGGGGAAAGGAGGGGGCTGGGAAGAAATGGAAATCTTTCCCTACATTCTCAGGACAATCACTGTGAGCCAGTGCCAGAAAGCTTTGTTTCTGGAAAAGGGTCTAAATGGAGCATTTTATGCCTGGCTGAGCACTGACACTAAAAAGCTGAGACTTCTTCATATCTGACAGATTTTCTTTCATTATCTTTTCTCCATAATTTCTTCAGTAGTTAGAGGGGCTGCAGTTCTTTGTAGAGCAGCGAAATGTCTGACTTAACTATTCGAGACACCAGATAATTGCCCACCGGTCCTTGTTCCCCCAAGGTCAGAGAGAGAGAATGGAAGTGCCCAAGAAAAACAAATGCAGACCATAGTGTAGTTGTCACACGCTCCACTAACACATGTGAAGGCTGGCTCCTCTTTTGTTCTCAAATAAATTGCCCTGAAGAAGTGCTCACACATAAATGTGTCCCGCATAAACCGAAGTAAGAGAGGCGTTTTTCATGATTTGAGAAAATGGTCCTCAGAGTTTATCTTATGTCGTTGAGTTTGAGTGACATCACCCCTCCATTAGATTATTACACACCCAAGATGTGCAGTGTTTTCTAGAAATGGTCTGAAAGATTTTTTTCAAAGCCCAACATAGAAAGTGGTGCATGTTTACTTGTAGAAAAAAAGGGGAATTCAAAGTGTTACACTTATCTGAAAGTGGATTTTTTTCCCTGCAAGAAACTGAGCCTGAAATGCCTAAAATGATCTGAGAAAATCTGCCTATTGCTATCCAATTGGAAAATGTGAGCTAGCAAATGTGTGCTAGATATAGCTCTGTGGGGTAGTTAGCACCTTGGTGCCCTGTCTTTGAGGGTGTCTGGTTGTCATTAGGGGTGATGGGCAACAGTACAGGCAGGTGGGGCTCAGCGCTTTACGTTCGCTGACAGTTTTGCGAAACTGTAAAAGATATTATCCAAGGGGAATGAAAACAGCACTCAGCGGGTCTGTCAGGGAAGACAGACAAGTTAAAACAGATGATGCACGTCCCGGTGACTGCCCCATCATTTTAGTGCCCTGCTACACATGCAGCTGCAAAGAACCCTGGGTCGCCACATCTGGCCGGGCTTACCTCGAGGCTGAAGGCTGGGGCCTGGGGGGACAGACAGTTGAGACTAAAGGAGACCTGTCAGAACAGACCAAACAAAGGCTTGCTGGCTACCGACAGGCTAAATGCAGAGAGGACCCAAGACATGGTTTCTGCTTCTGTTTTGTCCCCATCAGCCTTTCAAAATGACACCTCACAGGGCAGTGGATGGCTTTTATTTCAGTGTTTACAATATGTGGCTAGCTTCTGTTTACGGTAGCTGAGGGCACTGATGTGATGATGCATCTGAGATACCCAAAGGGGGGCACACAGTATACACAGTTTTCACAGTTAGAGATGATGTAATAATTTGAAATATGTAACAGTAACTTTGCTTCATTGAGATAAGACTCATTTAAATACATGTTAAAGTAAACATTGTCTGACATATCGTCTGGAAATGGAACTGAAACAAACAGCCTACAACAGGATAATAATATATCAAAAACATACTCAAAATCCTTTGAATTTGCTCAAGCTCTAATTGCCTGCAAAAATGCATAACTGTGATACTGCGGAGCGTTACACATCATTGAGATTACATAAACAGTAAATTTGTTAAAGGGTGATGTTATACTCCATCAAACCACTGGCTTTTTCTTCCTCACTCTATAGAGGTCCAGGCTTGTGGCTTCTGGCACCGAGGCCTTTAGAGGAGAAGAGGCCCAGGCCAGAGAGGGCACAGGGCAACATGGGGTGACTGAAGGACACAGTGTGGGGTCACACTGGGGCTCTTCCTGCTCTGCATGTTGCATGCCCCAGTGCTCTGGAGGCCAGAGCCTGATTACTGCGCTGGGATCCAGCCGCAGAGCGTTTTCATTAGGGAGAGGGCCAAGATCATCCAGGAAGGTTCCGGCCCATTAATACATTTGAAACGGCGAATGAAAGGAGGGGCTGTCGGGGGGGTTGAAAGGGGGGCTGTGGGTTATTTTGAAAGGGGAGAACCCTGTGGAACGACCATGAGAGCCTTAGTGAATAAATGCCCTGTGGATCATCTTAACCTCATTC
>NTHP01000130.1:789512-871163 GCA_003416845.1 Oplegnathus fasciatus
CCCCGTGCTCTCTGTAAGATCTGCAGCCAATTTTCCTGCAATTTGGGATAAATTGTTTGTGAAATCCATGTCGATCCTTCCACTGGGAATCCATTCACAAAAGACAGAGAACGGAGGATTTGGCTGGACGGATAACTGCAGTGAGAATGGGAACAATGTATGGAGAATCTGGTTAATGACATCATCTGCTTCCTGTTTCAAGACTTGTGCTTTTCATACAGACAATCATAACATGCCATAGAAACAGATTTTGCATTCACAATTGAAGTAGCTTGTAGTGATCAAAGTAACTTCATTCATGTGATAGCACACGACCCGACGCTGACAGATGTTTGCGCAAAGCCGTGATACTTTTGATATGTGTTTTGAGGTCTGGGGCTCGGGGTCAATACAAGCTTACAAATACAGGAACTGAATTTCCCAGGGTTTGTATTACCTAACATGTTCTCAGCTCAAACACCTTCATCTCTCTGTACTGGACTGACAGAACATACAAGAAAGCAGGTTGGTCTAATTATACCGAAGGTTAACTGCGCTTCTTCCCTATCTTTGGTAAATATGATATTTCCCCAGCTAGTAGTTGCACCACTATAAGTGTTTATTACCAATAACCATATCAAGCCTTCACCGCTGGAGGAAAAGAAATCTCCTCAGCTCAGTTTCCAAACTAGTTAATATTTTATCCTGCGTGGTGGTGTAATGACTACTATTGATTTTTCATCATCTCTTATTAATGCAGTCTGGTGCCAAAGCAAAATGCTAATCATATATTACACCTCTCTACATTTTTCATGTTAACTTCTTCAATTACTGTAACTAAAAGTACGTCTCAATTCAAGGTCTTCGAAACCCGACGGCGGTATTTCAGGAGTCTGCAGTGATGGCTCTCTCAGCTGGGTGTTTCATGTGAGCTGTTTTAAATAAAATGGTCACAGCTCTCACTGGCCATCCAGGGAAATAAGTGTTGACCATGTGATGCAGTCTATGAATTTCTGCACTGATCTGGGCTTCTTGATTAATTTAATACATTTACATGAACAATGGAGACCAAATATGACCTCGTATGCTCCACTGGCTCAACACACACCTCAGACAGTGACCCTGCCAATAACACAAAAGCTGGACTGGGCCCGCCAAGTCAGTGCAAAGTGAGCTGTTAAAGCCTGACGTGTGTTTTGTCATTGAAGCACGACAGGGAAGAGGCTGACGGTAAGCACTGAGCAGTGCTCAGGGAGCAGCGGGGGTAAAAAGGCTCTGTGACTTGGCAGCAAAGATCGCAGTCTGTGCCAGCACAGCTGTCCGGCAGGCGTCTCATTCAGAGCTGCTCCCAACGTGAAAGCGACGACCGATCTATCACTACAGCAGCCGGGCACACAAGGACACAAAGGTGTAAACCCAGCCTGCAGAGGAGAAGGGCTCAGCAGTGCGCTGGCAGAGCTTTACACATCATGATCTGTCCTCACAGACTTGCATGTGCTAAAGTGATTTAATTGGCTTGTCTGTCGAGATAGGAAACTGACAGAATATTTTGACGTCTTCATTATATTCGTGGGTCAGTTTCGCAATTACACTGTGATTTTTGGAAGGATTCCCAACAGCACATTCATTGTATCCCTTCCATACAAAGTGCTCCTTGTTTACTCAGCCCTTGTATGGATGTCTGCACATGCTATCTAACAATGGAGAAGCTAGGGCAAAACTCAAATCACTAAAAGTTTTGAAGTATGTAATTCAGTCTACTGTTAATAACTTGTAGGGCGCCAGGCTTGTGGAATCTCTTTTGTGAAAAAAGACAATGGTGAGAGAGATTTTATGAGCAGGCGTTTCTCTCTTGTGCTAGGTTTTTGTTTACACTTTCATTATATCCCTACTATATTATCTGATGCCTACATCCTGAGTCCAATCTCGTGGTTAGGTTTTAATCTCCTGACGCACTCAGCTCACTCACCTCACTGTCCTGTGCCACATAGGGAATCGGAGAGGGGTTATATTACAGCACATGAATCAAGGCAAAATGAAATGCACTCCAGACGCTTTCAGATGGTTTTAATTTATGGCAGAGGCCTGCGGATACAAAAAAATGCATTAAATGTAATCTGATCACTTTATTCGATGCTGAATTTATGAGCAATTGGACTCTGTCTGGCTGAGTGACTGATTTTAAAAATAGACCATGTGATAGATTACAGATCTTTAACCCTAAAATATGTTGCTAATAGTATCAACAATAAGAAGAATTATAATTATTATTTATACAGAATATTTCAAGTAAAGGTAAAGTATTCCAGCAACAACAATTTACATAGAAGTTAGAAGAAACTTTACCCATTGGTTTCAGTATAGACTCCAAATAAGTGCTTTGGGATTTAAATTAGTCCAGGATTTATTTTATTTATTGAGCAAATCTGCAACCTCACAAAAAATAAGATAAAAGGGGTTCAGAGATACTTATAACCAGTCACGTGAGTAACATGTTTGATTTTTCCAGTGCCAGTTTAGCAGGGATTGACTTTCTCCATCTCCTCTATTGTGGTCTATGTTCCATTGATGTCTCAATTGTAAAAATCATCTCTCATTCTGTGTCCGCAGAGATCAAATCAATTTATGAGTGCTAGATATCTGTCGTTGGACCAAATCCATTACGGTCCATCCAACCCAGCAGGGCATTTGGCTCGCACATTAAGAGGTCCACAGGCATTTACAGCGAAGTGAGGAGACGCATCAAGTTTTAATGCTCAAAGCCACAGAAACCAATGAGGGATTAGTCTGACTCATTACTTGACATTAATGCCTTGTGGCGTTAAAAGAGAAGTGCAAAATGCTGTTGAACAAATATTTTTTCTTCAAAACACAAGTGATCAGAGGTTGTTTTTAATCTTTTGCTCTGTTGAGCAGATAATGCATGGCCACAAGCAAGAACATTAGCATACAATCACACCATTTGTTCCAGCTTGTGTGTGGATGCAAAGACTTAGGAAGTGCATCCATCAGCAGTTTCAGGCCCGTGCTGAAAAACAAAATTGCCTCTTCCTTCCTTCAACTCTGACCCCGGTGCAACCAGTGACACCTGGTAAGCGAGGATGTTCCAGGGAATGCAGAAGGATGTGTCTCCTTTAAATGTACTGTATATTTGGAAAACCACAAGATGTGCGCTATCATGTTGTGTTCTCAGGCTTGGACAGAGTGTCTTCGTTAAGAGGAAATGTTGATGTTCTTCTGACAGCAGCTTGTGAACATCTGTGTGAAGAAGCCTTTCTCGCTTTCCCCCCACCACTGTGAAATCAAGATCAACTTCAAACCCAGTGCTTGTGCCCATCTGCCTGCTCTCTCACTCCGCTTCATGGATACATTCCTTCCTCCTCTTATTACCAGTAGAGTCCCTTTAAGTAAAAAACCCATGTCACCAAATTTTAGCCATGCTAGCGGCACTTTGCTCCAGACTGAAATCAACAACTCTTGGATGCATTGCCATGAAACTTTGTGCAGACATTCATGATCGCCAGAGGATGAATGTTACTGACTTTGGTGATCCCGACCTTTCCTCTAGCACCGCCAGCAAGTTGTCTTGACAACTACTCGATGGATTGCTATGAAATTTGGTGAAGATATTGATGGTGGCCAGAGGATGGATTGTAATCACGTTGGTGATCTCCAGACTTTCCATCTAGTGCCAATATGAGGTTGACATTTGGGGTTTTCAATGAAATATCTCCACAACATTTGGATGGATTGCCAAGATTTTTGGTACAGACATTCATGTTCCCCACAGGATGAACTGTAATAACTTTGGTGATCCTGTGGCCTTTCATCAGCACTATCATCAGATCAAAACTAAAGACATTTCAATCAGCCTCAGCTGTACTTTGTGTTTAGTGCTAATCAGCAAATGTTAGCATGATAACACGCTAAACTAAGATGATGAACAATGTAAATAATATACCTGCTAAACATCAGCATGTTAGTGTTGTCATTGTGAGTATTTTGGCATACTGATGTTAGCATTTAGACAAAGCATCACTGTGCCTCACAGCCTCACAGAGCTGCTAGCATGACTTCTTTAAGTGCATTGCCACGTTTTCTCTCAATTTTATCCAACGTACAAAGTGACATTACTCTTCTCTGCTCATAAGATCCAATTTGGTGTGAAACTAAATTCACTGTTTTCAAGAGAAATCGCTTCCTTTCTTCTAATCAGATAATTTATTAACTGACACACAATTCCCACAAGTAGAATTTGAGTCAATGCACTAAGCATGTACAATATATTCTACACTGCAAGTTGTTGTTTTGTTGTTTTTTGTTTATGATTACATCACCAGTAAGTGACCTTTATTTTGACAGTCTTTAAAAAAGACCTTTCTTTCATCATATTGCAAGAATTACACTTAACTTTTATCCTTCATTTTCACCATAGATCTCAAACTAACATATACGGCAAAGCAAACAAATGAGGAACAGTTCAGCTTTTACCATCTGAATCCACAGTGGAAAAAGTGCATATCTGCACATCTTTGTTCAAAGATGATGCACAAAGACTCCAAATAAAGCCCAAGAATGAGGCAATAATTGTAAGGGATGCGTGAGATAAATCTTTTCATTGTGTTGTTTCTCCAGCTGAACAGCACCTATCTTGGAGTAATTGCTACAATTGTACTCTCAAACTGGAATTATAAAAGGCCTGTCTGAAAGTAAACAAACTTTAGTAAACGGCAGAGCCACAGCAGTGCGAAATCACAGGCAGCCATATTTTGACAAGTGCATGATGAGTGTCCACACACTTGTGTGCTCGTTTACAATTAGATAAGCTAACTCCTACCCACAATCCCTTTCAGAGCCTGCCACCCTGGTGTTCTTTCTGCCTGACTGCTCACATAAGCTCTTCTTTTAATGTCAAGTTCTGAGCCCAGTTTTGCAAACTTTCTTCAGTTAAACAAAGAGAGACTACTACTGTATTCCATCTCTTTGCTTTCTCCACTGCAAGTGTTGAAATAGTTACAAGGACTTGGTGGTTGGTTCTGTAAAGATAGTGTGAAAAAAAAGAAAGACTTTTGGATCTTGAAGAAATTATTCACGGCTGTAGTTCAGAGGAGCGCTCATATGATGGGCTGTGACAAGTGTACCGCTCTAAGCACGTCCCTGCCAGCCTGGAACTCGGTGCTGCATGCCTTCCACAGACACCATTAGTGCTCTGAACTGGGAGAACGGCTCGTCATCACACTCTCACAGAGGAGCAGGGGAACCATGGTAACATTTCTGAGATTTGGCGGCAGTGAAGTTTGTTTTGAAGGCTCGCCAAAGTGCTGCATATGATCTGAAATTTGAGTTTTGCTTTTAGTCTGGAATATCATGTCAAGATCCTCTCAATGTTATTCTCCCATTTGTAGCTGAGGAAGCAAATAAACACTTTTCATGTCTGTTGGTTGTTTTGTACCAATATTTTGTTTAACAGTGACCTTAAAATCTCAGTTTTGGTTTTTAATTTAAATGATTTGTAATAGATGTGTTTTATAAGTTATTTCAATAATAATTTATATGCGAAAACATCCATCAATACATTTGTGTCACGAAGCAATTCAAAGGGAATTTTTTTTTAGATATATTTTGAATAGGACCTGGAAAAAATGAACAAAAAATGAACAGAAAATCCTTTCAAAATGACTTCAAGATGCTCTGGTGTTTTCTGTAATTGCCCTGTCCTCTGTTTTGAGGTCCAGACAAGAAGGGTTTATGCATTCAGAGACGATAACAAAGGAGCTTCGCTTTGGGCCGAGCATGAGGACAATGACATGTCACCCTTGTACACACACATCAGAGAAAGTGATGGGACTGGGGCTATCCCGGACTACCATAACAACCCTGCACTTTCCTCTCATGCATGTATTGAGATATGTGTGCCTTTGTACCTTTGGTCTATTATCTGTCTGCGACTAGGCCTCCAGCTATCCAGATGAGCCGGGGAGCTGAAGTTGTGCGCGGCCGCAGACCTAGTGCCGTCTGATGGGGAGAAAGAGGGTTCAAACAAACTGAGCCTGTGAATTATGGAGTAAAGCTTGCTCAGAGCGTTGTGTAAATTAGCCTGGTTACATATGCACAGGGCTCCCCATGCCCAGAGGTCATAAACCAACCTAAAGACAATGGTGACATCACTCAGACATTCTGTGCTTTTGCTCGGACAACAGAATTAACACAGAAACATAACCAAAGAGGGCGTGTTTTGATTTATTCATGTATTCCTTATTTTCTATTTTTGTACCGGTGTAGTGGTAATTTTCCAACAACTTCTTTGTCCAGCAAGTTTTTGTTCTTTTCCCCTCCCGTCTATCTGCTTGCAACTCGTCAGACACAAACTCACCTTTATCACTAAATGAGAGGGAATGGCTGCCTCCTCCTGACAGGTTTTTATTGATCCTTCTCAATGTGCTGTCAAAGTTGGATCTGCCAAATTGCGGGGTTAGTCTTAGCATGTTGTCCATCCATCCAGGAGCTGTGAGCTGTGAGGCAGGTCACCAGATGACCAGTCAAACAGCTGTCTTAAAGGGCATTTCAATTCTGACAGTGACAGCATTAAAGGAGAGCAGCCAGGGTCAAAATCAAACAAGTCTGACAGTCAGGACTGTAACAAGAGAGTGGAATCTTGTCTGGCCCTGATTGCCCTCTCAACAACACAGGAATTTCATCCCAGAAGAGTAGAAATAATCTGTAAAAAAAATTCTGTAAAAAAAATGATTGATTGTACTTGTTTGCGCTGTCAATCTTTAAATGTCAGCAGTGCTGAAAGTTTGAATAGAAGTATGGTTATTGAGGCCTATGAGCAGAAGCATTGCAAGCTAGCAGAGGCCTATGAGGCCTAACATGTTAAACATACTGTACCAGTAATATCAGTTAAAGGGACAATTCAATATTTTGGGAAATATGCTTATCTGATTTCTTTTCAAGAGTTATGAGAACATTGATACCACTCTCTACAGCCAGGAGACACTCAGCTTAGCAGAGCATAAAAACTGGAAAAATTGGGTAAACAGCTAGCCTGACTCTGTACAAAGATAAACAAAAATCTGGCTCCCAGCAGCTCTAAAGCTCACTCTCCATCACTCCTCGCTCCGTTAAAGATGTTCTGCTCTCCTCCTTTCCTCTTGTTTTTGGCTTACCGCTCATTCTGTCCTTTTCTGTATTCTTCTGCATAGCCTTAAGCCTTTAAGACATCATACAGGGTACCATATATTTCTTCCAAAATGTGACTTTTAATGCTTTCGCTTTTGTAATGTTTTATTTTAATTTGAACGTCTTCTATTACTGTTTAAAACAAACACCCATGAATTTCATTTTACAGTTTGTACTAGGTCTGACAATAATATATTATATTAATCATCAACAAATGGTATTGCATATTCATAATTGATAAATATAAGGACGACTATCAGTGACATGACATGGGAACTTTACGTAGCATTATACAACAGCACTACTATTACCTTGAAAGGAAATATTGTTGAAGGTGTATTGTTAATAATGAATACCACACGTAGCTCTGTACTTTGCCTTAGATAAGGTGACACTAATGTTGCTGAAGTGTTACATGTTTTGGCGGTGCTGTTCATGTATGTGTGACCTATTGTTTATGAGAGGCACTCATCAGGAGATGGGGTTGAGACGAGCTGCCTGCGTTGTCTGCCCATGCAGAACCACGTGAACTGGTGAACCTGCAAACCTGCAAACCTTGAAATGCAGATCTGAGACCTGCTGAGGAGTGATGACAGCTGTCATAGCTCTGTGATAAAGTCAAACAAAAGAGAGGGGGAGAGCGGATAGAAAGGGAGAGGCGAAAAAGAGAAGAAGCAGCAACTTCAACACTTTTGTGCTGAAGACACAAGAGGAATTTTTTTGGGGGGTGGGGGGTGTAGTGTACTGAATTCTGCTACTCAGCATAAAATGTGTCGGATTGAGAAATAAATAAAGGCTGTGAGTGACCACTTGAAATGCTGCTGCGCTGCAGGGGATTCTACTTCCTTTGTTTAGATGCTAATATGCTGCTGTGATAGCAATATAGAATGAAGGGGTCCTCCTCTGCCTTTGATACACATTATCCCTCTGCATCTTTTTTACTAGCCTGGCACAACAAGAAGAGTATCCCTTGGAGAGTAAATGAGGCCCTTTTGTTGCAGGCTGACCTGCAGGCACTGAGCAACCATTAACATAAGCATATGGGTAATATCTAACATTGCTGCCTTCTGCTTTTGTGTACAAGAAATAATGATGCCTCAATAATATGGCTTTGTTGTATGTACAGTATTGTGCACCTCTCCGGGGGATAACAGTATGGCCTTAGATGGTCAGAGAATGTTTCCAATTCAGGTTTTAATCTCTTCATATATTCATATTTAATGTAATGCAGAGATCATCCTCAGAATATTATCTGCTGCACAGGCTCAGACTATCTCAGTGACCTGATCTTGTCTGCTTTTTTTGTTTGTGTGTGTGTAAAATGAGCTTGCCTGCCACACACAGGGTCATTGCACTGGATCACTTTGTGAGCCGCTACGTTGAGGGTGTGTGGGCAAACTTAAGTGAGACCCCGAGCAGGAAATGGACAGGAGGGGATCAAAATGAATGATGGAGAGACAGAGTTCGACTGGGAAAAAAGGAAAACACCAAACTAAGAGCAAGGACCTTCTCAAGTTTCATTTTAATAGCACAGGGCCATTTTTCTCCCTTTACGCTAAGCACAGGCCTGGCCATTAGGGCCTCTCTGTAGAATGTGTAAACCTCCTGCTATTAAAACCACAATTTGCACTGTCAGCTCCTATGAGCCAAATCTATGACCACACTACAACCCCTCCCCCCTCAGCACGACTCAGACCCCTTTTTTCCCCTTTTGTAACAACTTTCAGGCCACAATAACCATCATCAGTTAAAGGCGGCGGGTCCATTACACTTCCCCTATTCACACAGCCTTGCATTAAGCTAATATTATCTATTCCCAGAGTGGCCCAGCCCTTCACACACCCCATCAATTATTAATCTCCTTGCTCACAGCTAATGTTTGTTCTGAATTATTTAAACCTATCTTCATTTATCAATAAACATAAATGTTAAACAAAGAATGCTGATGAGCATGAATTACACTGTAAAAAAGTTTATGAGATTATTTGGATGGGAGGTGATTTATGGATGTGATATTCACCGGTAATGTTTCAAAGGAAGGGCAGAGGATTGCAAAGGCAGGGAGAGAGGGGGGGGGGGCATTCTCACAACGGGGCTGGTCATCTTGTTTATGGTCAATATTGTTAGCACTTTAGCAGTCAAAGGGAAAACGCCATTTTCAAGCCACATTTCAAAATGTAACTTGGTTTTCATCTCATCCTTTTTTAATGAATGGATTATTTCACGACATAAGTGAATCCAAATCTGTGTCCCAGATATCTGCTGTTGTTGAAAGCTCTCACATATTAGTCCAGTCCTCCCCAGGGTGCCATTACTGGTCAATACCCCTGCAGTGAGAACAAAATGAACCCGCGCCTCTGAGATGTCCGACCTGTTAAAAGGAGAAATGAGCAGACTTGAACACAACCTCTCTGTTGGGTCTTGCTCTGAAAGAGAGGCCTATCCTGCCGCAACCTTTTGACTAATGAGGGAAAACAGGCAAACGTCACAGTTCTCCCTAAGCAAACACATTTTGGATATTATGGATGACCTATGGAGGCAGGAATAATACAAGCCCTGAAGGGTGTGAAGGAGATCAGCTTGGGGATGGCTGCCTGGCAGATGCATGTCACCCAAGAAGTCCATGCCACTTTCGCTGTGGAATGCTGGGAATTCCTTGCCATCTTGCCGTGTAGCAGTGAGGATGGCTTGGAAGATAAGAAGGAATGAATACATTCTTTACATATATATTGGTATAGAATTTATGTTAGACAAAGAAAGAGAGATGTCTGGGTGTACATGTGCTCAGGGAGGATATCGGTAGAGTGGGTGGGATTGGTTCACCTCCAAAATACCCAAGACCCTCATATCCAATCCACCTGTTATTATTCAAACCATCTGAATCGACAGATAACGTTTCACAGAGCACAAAGAATGGCAGTCTGCAATCACAGAGATAGGAGAAAGAGCAGCCACACATTTATAGTGACACCCAGGGGTGTATTTCTTCATGTGATTTTAGATCACGCGCTGACATTTTCCTTCCATCCTCATAGTCCAAATTTGATGCCCCCCGCGCCGTACCTCACCACACCACCTAAATCCTCACCCTCCCCACCTCCACGCCGCTGTCTCCCGTGTTGGATAAACAAGGCGGAACCCTCGTCAGCGTGGTTAAGCTGGCGGCTCGTGACAGAACGCTGAATGAGTGATTTAAGGTTTCAAGTGAGCAGCTTTCACAGCTAATTAACCTGCTGATGGCTGTGCATGTGTGGAGAGGAGCGAGGGATTCAGGGGAGGAAACCCTCCTCAGTTGCTTCGCCATTTCAAGTTAAGACAGCCACGCGCATTACTGTGACACCGGGGCTAAAATCTTCCAGCAGAGCAATCACTCATTTGTTCCTGTGGAAGCTGCTGGTTCTGCAGATTTAGCCTCGTCTTCTCTCTTCACCTTCAAACATAAGAAAAGGGTTTGGGCAAGAATGTGTCTCTCAACTCTGAGCCTTTGGGGTGTGAAAATGAATCAAAAGTATATGATTCTAGGACCACTGCACGTCTGGCCTGCTGGAATAGTGGCCAGCTTGCTTAAGTTTCAAGGCATTTCAAGTTGAATCCCACACGGTGCAGATATCTGGATATGATCTGAATCTTTTCATACAGACATCTAAATTGGTAATTACAGAAGCCCTTAGCCACTCACTCAGGAAGACTTGCTACCACGGAGATGGCTAAATACCAGCGACTACTTCACCCCTGTGAAATTTTCAGGAAGTTGGCTGTTAAGCTGCATTTAAATATGAGCTAATCACTCCCGCTGTAAATTTCCAAAACACTTGCCATTCACGTTGGGAGGTCAGGGACTTTGGGGGTAGATGTATGCCTGATTCGCTCTAGGCTGTTGCGATTGGAGAAGAACGCACACTCACACACTTTGAACGTGCAGCATTAACAGTCATCAATGCTCTTGCACTCTCACCAGGTTTCTTCAGAAACTTGATCTCTGGCGTGCTGAAAGCTGGTTCTTCACCTGTTAACAGAACACCCACCAGTCTCCGGGGTCACTGTGTATTTTTCTCTGGTTTGCCACCCAGGCAGGAATGCATGGCAATGGGAGGATAGTGTGTGTGATTCATGCCCTGATAATTACAGTGTGTGTCCTCTCATTTCTAGCAGCTGACTATTCAAACAGATGCTATGGAGATGTGCCCCGACAGGGTTTTGTGTGTTCCTTTAGATGTACTATGCAATTGAACTGAAGCATACATTTTCTTGAAGATGAGTGTGATATTTTAATTGCATTTTATGAAACAATACTTGTAAAGATAATCTTTATTTCCATCAACAATTCATTTTAAATTTTGCTATAACCAATTAATCTAAGTGTAAATGGGTGCTGCGCTGACAATCTACATAAATGGTGTAATTGTCCTCCAAGATGGAGCTTTCGCATATTCATCTGCATGGCAGTAATGTAAAATCTTGGCTAATTTACATCATCCTTGAGGCAGTGCAGCAAAACAATTTCCCAGTGAGGGCAAAAGCATTGACAAAACCAAATAAGAACATGTAAGTCATTATTGACTCTTAGCCTTTTTTAACTACTCTCCTAAGGACACTGTAATTGTCTATCCATGTATATGAGTAGCTCCAGGTTGTTTCAGATTGTTTTTTGATGAGTTCATGTATGTAGTCTCAGTAAATTGTGCAATCATGGTTTGTATTGATATGGACTGTGGGTAATCTCTTGTAATCAGGAGAGCATTTAATAACTAATTTCTCCTTTGTAATTCCTTGTTTAAGGTTTTTTTTTAAAATCAGTTAAGTCTTTTAAGTGATTTAACAAAGTGAAAATCAGTTGGACAAGATCTGTTACACTGATAAGACTATAACAGTATCAGCTAGATACATAAAACCATCGAATTTGATTATTACAGTTATGTATCCAAGCATATAGAACAAATGGAGTACATCTGTATCTCATTGTAATAATGGCTATAAAACAAAATATTTTATTTATTTATAATGCACTATGCGTATAATATTCTATGTTTTTCAGCTGTGTATGAAAGTCATATTACACTTGTAATATTCATTTCTAAACTCAGAATAACACACTTGTTAAAGTGCTGAAATGTTGAGTGAATAATATGTGTATGCATACATGTCTCGCTTTTTTCTCTAAAGGGAAATGGGAATGTAGAATAGAATGCTGCGCCACTGATCTATGGGACTCAATGATGCAGCCCTCTCCCAAGGCACTCTGGGATGCATTTAGGACATGCATGGAGCAAACAATGGCGGGTGTATTACCAGAAAAGATAAATCTATCTCATTAATCCCTTATTCTCCCAGGCTGGGAGGCACATCTAAGGGAACATGCAGAAGCAGTATTGTACGCTAGGATCTTTCACACAGATGGGCAGAAAAGAGGAAAGGAAAGGAGGAGGGGCCACGGTGTCAATCTGTGCATCATTAGACAGTGCAGCGACGGCGAGAGGAAGAGAGGGATTACCAAGATGTGGCTTTCACAACAAAATGATCAATGATGTCTTTGTCTTGTCATATAAAAGATGCTGTATCCCTTTTTCTTTGAAGCCATGCATTAAAATGACTTCACATGAAATTGAAGTGCAAAGAAGCTGTGGAATTATAACAAAAAATTTAAACAAATAAGGTTTTCTTTTTAGATTGGGTCTGTGATTTAGTTATTTCAACATTATCGCAATTTTCTACATATTCAATTTTAAGTTCGATCACCGCATTTATTGATTATGTAGAAATCTCCTTGTCAGTGGTTTTCCAGCCCACAATTCCCTTGTACCCTTATTCCACCGCACGTTCAAATTACCACTAGTAAATTCGATTGATTTCAGTCAAAAATGACATTGATTTTTGCCCATCTGAAATGGCCAGGGAGTCCATAAAACAGATAAATAGGTCATAACCATTTTACCAGCCTGTAGAATCCCACAGAAAGATTTAAGGGGTCATGAAAGTCTGATGGTTAAAAATGAGGCTTGTAGAGCATCCTGTGAAAGGCCAAGAATGCTGCATTACAAAAAGCTCCATCTATAAACTATAAAGTGATGATGGCTGACGGCTTTGAAACCAGATGTTTGGAGAAAATATTTTTCTTTTGTGTAGAAAGATCGTGACTCTATACCAATTAAGACTCCGGCCATAAAGTATTATTTTAAGATGAACACAGACACATTTATTTTTTTTAAAAGTGCTACAAAGAACACAAATGGAAGTGGACTTGCAGGGCTGAAACCTAAGTTGATTGCAAATTCAATTAGGCAAATTCCTTTACTATTTTCAGAGGCTGGTTGATATCTGATACACCTGAAGCTGGGAGATTTTCCTCTGGATAAGTGCACTAAATGAAAAGCCTTTGGTTTTAAATGGTATGTCATTTGAATAGCTCCACTGTGCAGCTAACTAATACCTTCAGTGATCACTCTTCTGATTATTCCTGAAATACCTGGTTATAGACAGAATATTGGCCATTTGCTTGTAAATATCATCTCTGGAAGTGTTTCATTACAGCACACACACACACACACACACACACACACACACACACACACACACTGACATTAATGCTTAACAATTTCTAAGGCATAGAGAAGTTTTTAAATTGTACAAATTGTACTAGAAATAGAACTTGCAGACTTGAAACTTGCTTGAGGAAGGCTGTGAATATATGCTGTATTACTGTTGTCAAAGTGACATTTTTGCTGAGTAGTGAGGTTGAAAGTGTGTAGACATTTAAAATCTACCACTGACCTTGATGCCTTGCTCCAGGGCACCTCACCGGTGACTAATGAGAGTATAGCAAATACTATTGATTCACCTCCCGTCCAACTTTATGCTGCCCGTATGGGGATCAAACTTCCATGATTTTGAATCCTTTTTCTTGAGTGTGTTGCTAACTTTTAGACCGTAGGTAAATGTGTTTGGGTTACACTCTGTGAACACACCAGTGGGTCGATAGCCAGGAGTGCCTGTGTTGACAAGTAAAGCACTATTACTAATTTATTTCTCACCTTTCCCTAGTCTGGACTAAGAGCTGAGGAGGCCATGTCTGGGGGGGTCAAGCTAGATTTCAGTCCTGTCAGCCTTTTATTTCACCTGTCAGAACGGTGACGGACGTACAAGTGCTTGTTTGCCCTTCCTGCTGTCTTCAGCCGCATTGGCCGTGACAGGCTGCATGGAGGAAATAGAGTGCACATTTCAAGGACCCCCCCACATCTTTATGGTATAGCTGCGCTTCATGTGAGGTGGTGGGATTTGAGAAAGCAAGCGTCTCTTCCTTGTCTTCTTTCTCCTGAGACATCATTTACTTCTATAAAGAAGAAGTGGAGTGACGGTGTGGTGGGTGGTGGTGGGTTCGAGGGTCCAGGGTAGGCGATGTGGGCTTTAAGGTCAGATCAGGAAAACACCTGTCCATTCAAAGAAAAATAAGATTTTCAATCCTACACAGGCAAGCAGAAAACCAAACCCAAAAACTGTATGCAACACCATTTTCATACAACCCTCTAAATCAGTAAATGATAGCTGGTGTTCTGGTGAGAATGTTGAATGCTTTTTGTCAATCCTCCAGATCACCCAGATCCTTCAGGAAGTAACATATGGTCTCCTCAAATGTGTGAAATCTAATCCTTTAACAAATTTGTTCAATGCAAAGTAAAACCTGAAATATGTGATTATCACTTAAACATTACAGATGCTTGCAGATACACGGGCTTTAAAAAAAATTGTCTTTTTCGGTGCTGATTTCAAAACTATAGCCGTTCCTCTCAGATGTAGACGTTCAACTCAGCCAAATCCACATAATGACAACAGATTATACCTCTCAAAACCATGAAAATAAATATGTCTTTCTGCAGCCTTGGCTTTGAGGTTTGTGAGGTTGGAGGGCTGCTGCTTTTTGGACATGCATGAAAAGTTTTGTCTTTATTTCACTGATTTATCTGGAAGTAGTGAGACTTCCTCTCTGTAAACCACTGAAGTTTTAATGATAGATTTGTAGAACACAGAGAAGACAGCTCAGCTGGACTCATGGCAACACTGTTACGGTCTCATGTGGGGAGTTCTGAAACAGAATTCTAATTTTAATGTAAATGGACATCAGCAGCATCACCAGCTCAGCTTTAAATGAAGACCCATTGAATGTATTTGATTTATGCAGTCGGTGCCTTACAGTGGTGGAAAGTAAATTTACTTGCTACACTTACAGTAGGTAATTGTACTTTACTTGAGTATTTCCATTTTATGCTACTTTATACTTCTGCTCCACAACGTTTCAGAGGGAAATGTGCTTTTTACTACAACTGTAGTTACTTGCCACTTTGCAGGTTAAGATATTACATTACAAAATATGTGACCAACAAATAAAAGATGCATTTTTATAGATTCAACTACACCCAACAGGTAGTTAAGGCAAATAATAAGAATAATGTAAATATAATTTATACTAAATATATAATTATTAAGCAGTCTGAAAGGAGCTTTTCTGCATTACGAGTGTTTTCATTTTTACTTGATACTTTAAACCTACAATCGCTCATTTTTCAGCCACTTGGGGGCAGCAGAAACAAGCTGTGGACACAACACTGATGTATTTTTTTTAATCATCTTTTTTAGTTGATATGGCACACTTGTTAGCAAACGGTCAAATACTACACATTCAGCAGACATGGAGCAACATTGGGAGTCATGTTTGTGTTCACCTGATGAATAAGAGCTCCATATTCTCCTTTAAGCTCTGTCTTGGTCTTCATCAACTCTTAATGTAACAGTTCTGAACACAGAGATGTGGACTTACAAACAGGACTCAGAGGCAGAGCAGTTGAAAGCATTCAATCGTTTACTTGGTAAGAGCTCAAAACAGACTTTGGCAATAGGTAATCACTCAGTGACAGATGAAAACAAATGAAAACAAAAAAAGTAAGCTGGAAGATGATAAAACACTCCATAGAGCTGAGAGAAACTGCAGAGTTGGGTGATTCTCTGTTGGTTCATTACTGACCTGAGCTGAGAGGCCACGCCGCACTCCATCCACGAGGGCATCGCCACAGCCATCATGAACAGCGACTGCCTAGAGTTTGTTTTCTCCCTGCTGTGGCCTACACCAAGCCAGCACTGAGGGCTCAGGAAGAGGTTCTACCCTCAGGCCACTAGGATCCTGATTGAGGGCACTGCCTAAGTTTGCCCTGGGACTGTTTTTACTTACTTTATTATTCAAGTTGCTACTATGGTATTTCTATTCATTGTACTTATTCTATTTTAGACTTATTTTTGTTGCATAGTTGGAGGAGCTAACGGTGGCACATTTCACTATGATTATACCCTGTATGACTACGTGTAACAATCAAAACTTGAACTTGAACTACTCTAGCGATCCCTTTACACATACAAGTAGTCATGTGATTCATTGTTAATATAAAAATATTGATAATAGCTGCTTTAAAGATATAATCCCAAAGTCACTATCGCCGAATGATGCAACACAATGGTGATTGAGCCTATGGCCCACTGATGAAAGCCCTTGCATTTGCAATATTACGACCTGGGTGTCAGCAGCGACTTTCCCAGAAAAATCACAAGCGGCGAACAGTTGTGCTTTTAACAAGGCTTTTAACGCAACAGACTCGTTCCTCAACTCACCTGTGTGTGAAGCGGCGTACTGTTGTTTCCGGTGTCTTCTAGCGTTGTGAGTAAATGGTTATTATGGCTGAAAAAACAAAGAAAAGATTGATGACTACAGACGATGAAACTTGAAAGTGAAACTGAATTGAGATCCAAAAACACACCTGCAATTACCGATTATTGCCATAGGTGCCGTGAAAGTACATTTTGCTGATAATACTTCTAAACTTTACTTAAGTAAATGTCGAATGCTTTTACTTGCAACAGAGTATTTTTACACTGATATTACTACTTTTACTTAAAGGTGGAGTGTGCGATTCTGGAGAAAGATTGTTGATATTTGAACTCAACAGCCAAACAAATACATCCCTTCAGTGCTCCTTCAGAAGCTCCCCCTCAAATTCATGGACGCGCATTGCCAAGGCAACGACACTAACAACTGGGCTAGCTGACCAAAAGAGAAACATGGTGGAATCCAGAGCGTCGGCTGCCTGAGGGTAAGTTAGCTTCAGTGATGTTACACAGGCGAAGACGTGTAATTCCAAGGGAAAGAATATGAGGTCTGCCATAGCAAGCAAAATATTTTTATAACAAGTTGGCAAGGTAATATCTCCAATGTTATTTACGTTTCATTACTATCCTGTGGCTCAGTCCAAGCCACTTTGTTTGTTTCCCATTTACAGAGCCAGGGCTGTGTATGAACACTGGATTTTTTTCAGCACACACACCGCAAAAGTTTATATTTCTGACAACAAGAATGTACTTAACAAGACTAAATTAACCTACATTTCTATCATGATTTTTACTTGACCTTATGGAACTATAAAGTCATCCAGCAGGCACATACACGCACACTTTGGACCTGATGTTGAATATTCCTTGTATGTAAAATATACAGATGAATCAAATAACAGGAGCTCATTTGATGCCTGTGAAGTGTCCACTGGCAGAAATGAGCACTGGCTGAGGGGTGGAGTCCATGTCTCTGCCTCTCTGTCAGCCGGTAAGGAACCCTGCACAAGGGAACTTTAGAATGAGCCTTTGTTTTGGTCGACTCTCCTCCTCTAGCTCTCCTGTCATCCTTTGATCATCCTTGCTCTCTTCCTCACTCTCCTTCTACCCTCATGGGTCTGATGGGAGAGAAGACACGTTCAGGACTGCGCCGGGAGAGACAAAAGTATCCCATTCACGTTGTCCGTTTCCCCCCGCAGGGCCATTCCTACCCTTCACCTCCCAGCCCCCTCCTCAAGATCCCCAGTCAGGTGACAGGAGGTAAGAAAACATTCCTGGTGTTTGCCAGATACCAGGAGAGACTTCTCCAGCAGCACTTCTCTATGCACTGTCAGTGGTATTCCTCTAACCAAGACTGGGGTCAGCACCTGTGGATATCATGCCATGCGGCTGTAGAGGCATGTCAAAACGTGCCAATCCCCTATCTAGACTTAGCCATTTTAGGAATGAAGAACATTTCTAGGGTGTTATTGTTGCATTACAGGTTCTTAGCCTATTATCGCTGACAGCTAAACCACCCAAGTTCTTGTCTTGTCTCTATTGTTGGAATTATTTACTTGAACAGTGGCTAAAATATTTGTTTGCAAAGTTGCATTTTTACGCATCAAAGTAAACCTCACGGCTCCACTCTATCTCTTTGTTTTATTCCTCTGTTTTATTTTAGGCGGTGTATTGATTTTTGCATTTGCCCTGGTTGTGCCCATACATCTCTTCCATTCTTGTCTTCTCCCGGGCTTGCTGTAACGCCTCGGTCCAAACACAGGAAGTGTCTGTCCTCAGCTATGCATTTGGTTCTGCTGCCCGGCTTTAAATGCCCCCAAACTCTGTCAATAATATTGATGTAATCCACAGGCATTTTTGAGTGATCCTGCTGTCACGGGGACATAATGACAGGCAGTGGAGGCCTGATTGGATCTGCGCTACAGCGAGGTCGGCCGGCGCACAGCCAACACAGCCAGGCATTGATAAAGTGTCACAGACTTCAGTGCTTTGATTAGCCCTTCGACTAATGCCATGCTAAGCAGAAACATTACTCTGCCCCCGCTAGCTATACAGCTAGAGGAGGGGAGGGCTGGCTGAGGGAAAGGGAGAAAATATACTCTACAGGGAAATTAACCAATGCGGATGAAATGGTGTACCAAGGAAATTCTTGGATAAATTAACAACGCAATTACATTACATGACACACTGCAAGATGGATGAGGAAAACTTGGCTGGTATTATGTTCTGTTTTCCAAATTGCAATTTATTTGAGGGCTCTAATGGATGCCGTATTAAAACATCTTGGGCTGCGGTCAGATTTCATTGTGTGTCACCCAGACGTGATTGATGACCCTCTCTTCCACGCCCCTCGACCCCCCACTCCCCAACCCACGTCCTCTCTTGCAACCCCTTACTTCACCCTCCTACGTTCCCCCAATGCTGCATTCTCTGCACATTTACTGGGAATTTTAAACATTAGCAACATTTATATGGATCCAGGAGTATGCAATTGATTTTCTTATCACTTAATTTCCTTGCTCGCCCCTGCAACGAGACGATAAATTCTGTGCTACTTGCATACAGAGAGCCGTAGTCCATCTCTTCTCTTGATCTTTCCCTTCCTCTCACCCCATAGTAAAATTCTATCAATAATGCCATTTTCCTGGAATCCCTCCCTCTCATCATCTCCCTCTGATCTTCCTTTGCCTTTTCATGTGCTTTTGTTCCAGTTGCAATGATAGCTCCAGCTATTCTTGAAATGAAAATATAATCGAAAGTATTTTTATTGCTGTGGCAAATGCATTAGTGCGTAAGGGACATCTGGAAATCATCCACAGTGAGCTTGCTCAGTTATGGCAATATCATAGTGACTTTATTTTACCATTCATAATTACTTACAGGACAGTGAAAAACCACATGCTATCTGCTTTGAACTTGGGGGAACAGGGTTTGCCCAGATTGACCCGAACAAACGTGAAGCAACCCAATCCTTGATACACTTTTCCCTTTTCAATCATACCCCCCGCCCCCCTTCTCTCTCACTCGGAGGTGAGTGGAGCCTTCCGGGGAGGGAAAGGTTAATAACATTCAGAATAAATCAACGTGCAGCACATCCCCTGGATGACATCAGCGAGTGCTCCTCCAACCCATAGGGCCATAAACAGCTTTGTTTTTTTTCAGGTTTGTTTCAGATGTGAGCAAACGGATAAATAATGAATGAGCCGCACTGACGGGACACATATTTCACTTAGCGGAAATGGCTTTAATGCAGTCGGCCTGTATTACACTCCCAATCACTGAGAAGCCGAGAAGCTGCATGGGGAAAAGGATGTTCAAACAACATTCAAAGAGTGTTGAACTCAGGTGTATCTCCAATGTAAATGACCTAGTTTTCAACAAAACTCCTGAACCAGCTTCTCACCTGCTGTGGCCTATAAAAAATGATGTTACATAGGGAAGAGCTCCCTATAGTTGAACTGAAAAAAAAAGGAAATATTCATTTGGAATGATTAGTTGCGTTCATGCAAGATAATCATAGAAAAACAAAAAATGTAAATAAAACAGAAGGTCATTCTGAATTAAGAAAAACATCTGGAAAATCGTGGCTATTTTTATGTATCGTTTCACTCTCTTAGACATCACACTTTTCTGTCAAATCATTTCCCATACCACAAAACTGCGTCGCTTATACATTCCCAGCATGTAAATCAAACAATTATTTTTACTTTTTGGGAGGAAACTACTTCATATGCAGCCCCATGAATTTCAACTTTATGGACTTTGATTTCTGGTACGCGAAACGTCTGAGACGCAACTGCACAATCTTATTCTAATTCACTATTTATTTACGTATTCCCAACAGAAGTATTCTCTTTGTGGTTTTGGGGAAATTCAGCGTGACGTTCCCTTTTCCCAGGTCTCGACGGTTAAAAACAAAAGTGAGCCTGAAGTTTTTTTTGGCCATCACATGGCTTTTAGAGGGTTTGTCTAAACAAAGTTTTCGGTTTGTAAATAGCGAAGGTTATCTGGCCATCGAGGCCTCCAGATGGCGGCTGAGCCAGACCACCTGCTATGGAAATGCCTTTGCTGTGAGGACTGGGTGGAAAAATTCAGGCCCCGGTTCTCTTTCTCACTCTCTGTGTCTCTCTCCCGTACATGCACACACATCTTTATGGTTAACATGGTCGGAACAAGGATGAGAAGAAACCCTCTGCTCATCTTCCCCCTTTGAGCGCTGCTCTCCACTCCCCCTCTGCCTCCTCCCCTCTCCCCCATATTGACCCCCCATCACTCTCCCCAGACTTTACCCTCAGAACAAAACAGCTGGACAGGGGAGGGCTTTCCTGCAGGTCCAGACCTATCATGTAAAAAGATGACACATCTTTTGAAGAAACTGGGCAAAAGGGAGAAGAGGCAGTTTCGGGAGAGAAAACATAAACAAAGGTGTTTTAATATGATGGTCGCCAGTGGCACACAAAGAAAAGTGGAAGAGGGCAAAAGAAAAATTGCTTACAATACAAACCCTTTGAATGACAGCCTGGAGACCTAAAGCATGAAACATAACCTTGTTTTTAGAGCCTGAATGCAGAAGAATGGATTTTGTGTTTGTCTAATAGTTTCTCTGCTAGAGTCAAGATCCAAGTGAATATATCTTCACTTTTTGTTTCTTTTATCTGGTATTTTTAATACTTTATAATCCAGTTAAAGCCTCCCTGTTTCATAGCTGAACCTCTTCAGTAAATAAGTAGTTCTACAGTGTGTACAGCAAAACCAGAAGATCTTTAAAATCCCTCAGATACATAGCCCCTTCTCCATTGTTTCTAAAGAGAAAACTCCTCTGATACCATATCACCCAATTGTCTGTTTTGACACTTGACTTTGATCGATGGAGGTTCAGCATTGTGGTTGAACACACGCCCCCTTCCCCACAACCCTTTAAGAGGTCATGAAAAGCACCACTGTACATCAAAACAACCAACACGCTCCCTGCCACATCATCCGACATGACACATGTGAGACAACGCTGACCACAACAATGGCTCAACCTCTTTGATGGTAAAATGCTTGAGTGTTTATTTACATCGGGCAGCCTCCTCGCCTGTCCATCAGTTGTGTGCGCCACGGCGGGGTCTTTGAAGTCATCGAGGCGCAGCGGTGATGCAGCGTCCCGCCCGGGGAGCGCGAAGAGAGGCGGCCATATTGGCAGCACTTGTTGTTGAAGACACATGGGCAGAATCAGACACAGGGTGTTTGATCAGGGAGCGTTTTCGCCTTAATGGCCGAGGAGGATGAGCATGCAGCTGCACTGTGGTTTTTTTGATCGGTTGGATGCATAGGGTGGTGCAGAGATATTTGAATTGAAAGTGTTTTGGACCAGAACCATCCTTTTCCCTGTCATAAAGATGTGAGATAATCATCAGTCTTGTTTACTGTATTAGTATTAATAGGCTAATGATAGTGACAGAAAAATGCAGGAAATGTGCAGTCCGAAAATGTGTACACAATTACACCTCGTGGACACTCACATAGACACTAGCACTGCTACTGCCACTGATCTGCATACAGGCGCCAACCTACACCCTCCACCCTGGCCCCCGCTTTATCCCACAGTGTTAATTAAAGCTGAAAGGTTACAAAAGGTGGGAGCCAATAACAAGGCCACATATTACATTTAAGTTGCTTCTTTTTCTTACACGCTCTCAATAATTCATGCTATCAGAGTGTCTACAAGGAAGTGAGGCTTCTCTTCCTCCCAGGAAGCCTCAGACAAGGATCATCTGTCCTCTGGACTCATTGTAAGTAAGGAAGTGTGGGCAACAATACATACCAAGCCAACCCCAGCCTCATAAATAAATATGGTGATTGTTAATGGGGTTTAAAATTACTCATCCTCTGCTCCCCAGCCGACTACTAGTGTGACCACTGTGGCATACAAGCGCAAGGAGGCTACATGTCCCTCCAGATAGAGTGTCTGGCACCAGTGATACCACAAAATGGCCACAATGCCTCCACTTCCACTTCGTCCTTGTCGTCTTTCTTATCTCCAGGCGCATCGTCTTCCTCACCTTTTCTCTTGTTTCAAGGTGGCTGTTTTACACCAGAGGATGGCAAATAAAGTCCACTTTTTTCCCTCCCCTCTTCCAGTGTTTGTCTGTATCCAGAGCTGCTTTTCATTTTTATGCTCCTGAGTGTTTACTGATTTCTATCAGTGTTTGAATGTCATTACACCTGCGGCCACCAAGGCTATCGTTCTTGAGGTGTATTTTGTTTATCATCTTTCTGAATTGATTTCACTCTGTTCAAGCATATGCATACAGCAGACTGATAGCCTTACAGTACTTGACTCGTGTAAGGAAATACTGCTCAGGCATGTAAAGATATAGAATTATATCTGTGTGTGTTGACTCTGTGTTTTTTAAAAATATCCCGCTCTTGTAGATGCTGTTATGACTTTTATAGAAATGTTTTTGCAGTTGAAATGTAATACAAGCGCAGTGTTCCATTTCCACCCACTTGAAAATATATTTTTCTTCTAATACTGAGAGAGCACAGAACATGCTCTCTAATTGAAATGTAAACTGTCTGTGGTCCATGTTTATACTAGCATTGATAAACATCATGAATTCAAGCAGCATCTGGTCTTAAGGACAGTGTTTATTTTTCTACTGAATAAGAGAGATGATATATTTTCTCCAGATTCCTTTGGTTCTGTTGCAATGTTTCTGCTTGTTCATGTTCATTTCCCTTTCTAATGAATCGTTTGGCACATACAGCATACATTTACTTTAACAGGTTTTTATAAGGGCCACATTCATAATGTATTATTATTATTATTATTGTTGTTGTTATTATTGTTATTATTTCCCTTTTGCAAAGACTATGTATGAACATTATTCTACTGAGGTGTAGATCATGTCTCTGCTTGTTTCTCCCCCATAGTGTGGTGTAGTGTTTCTTACTGCTCCAGCTCGATTGCATGCCTGTATCTCCCCCTCCAGGACAACTTGCATTATGGTCCCATTCTCCCTCAGCATTGAGGCTGGAGTAAGCAGCAGTTGGAGAGCCACATCTACATTTCCATCCTCAAATATTCTGAAATCTGTCATTTAAGTCACTGATGGGGGAAAAAAAATCCAAAATAAAATATCCAACAGCCAAATGAGTCTCTGTTCTGTGACAAAACAGTTCTAGGAGGGACCCGGGCAATTTGCCTGAATTCTGTTATTCCCAGCCCCATTCTCATCTGTGTTCTCTACTCCCCAGCGCCAGCCTGAGCTGATAACAAGTGAGTGCACTCCCTAGAATGATGGATGGGCCTTAGCCATGGGCTTGTCAGGAGAGGGTGCAGGGCCATATGGAAGTGGCATATGGAAGCTCATAGTAGAAGATGGGGCAAAAGGAGGGGAGTGACAGCGATATACATTAAAGACACTGCTTTGCTCTTAAAAATGCAAGGTTCATCAGTTTAGTGGGGAATATCAGTCAGTGGCGCTTCCTTCCGTGGGACTGGAGGCAGACAAACACAGGCAGATGCAGGAGGTTGTCCTTTTGTGATTGCAGCAAGTTTCCTTTTTGATTCCTTTTTTTAAGTTATGTCTGCGGTAATTGTTTGCAGTTAAAACCAGAGCTGGAAAATGTAAGAATTTATACAGAGAAAGAAAGAATCCCAGAGAGCCTCAGCAGAAAATAACTAGTGTAATATGGGACTTCTGTTTTATATTCTGAGCATTTTAGTATTGATTCAGTGTTGTGTTGTTGTCAGTCACATTTAATTTCCACTTTAATTCAGAGGGATGTCTGCACACAAGTTCACCCATGCAGTCCTCTGAACAAGCATTAATTATGTCTTCAGATCAAGTCATGATCAGTCTATTTTTACCTTTCTATCTTTGTCTGTGTGCATGTGTACTATCAGGCATGGATATGTGTGTGTCTGTCTGTCTTTCTTAGTGCCCTGTGGAGTGTCTGTGGGCCCTGAGGAACTCTGTTTGATTGTTTAAAGCCCTTCTTAATTGGCGCTTTGTCTGTGCGCTCCTAAATGAGGCGGGACACCCACGGTGGGGGTTCCTGTGGAGACCGTGGGCCGTTTGACAGCCCCCACGGTGGGGCCTGTCCCACAACCCCTCAAACTGCCAGCCGCATGACAGCGGCCCATGCTGCACCACCCTGGCCAATTAAAACTCAGCTGTCAGGACCAGACACTATACCAACACTGGGTGACTGAGTGTGACTGTGAGATAGCAGAGAGAGAGCGAGAGAGTGTGTGTGTGCGTGCGTGTGTATGTGTGTGTGTAGGGGTGTTCACGTGTTCTCGCAATCATTAGCTGATGAATAGACCCCCCTCTCTCCTTGGCCTCCTTGTTTGTGTACAGTATGTATTCATTCCAGTGTCATAAGGTGTATGTGAGACACTCATGCCTGTGCATGCTTTAAAATATCCACCCATGGGTTAGTGTGTTCAAATTGTGAGTTTTTATGTGTGCGTAGAAGTGTTCTTTGTGAAGTGCTCAGCAGACAGGCTGTATTGGGTTACATGCAGACAGATTTGTAATTCGGAGTAATCACTTAGGACAAGCCCTTACACCATTTTATCTGGTCATGACTCTAGGCCAAAGTCAATACTCATAGTATAGTAATGAGTAGGGGCTAACTGAGCACGTTTTATTAAAGCTCCGAGGAGTGAATCTGATGCCAACCTGCTTCCCCTTGAAAATATCTCATTCTCTTTCTGTCTCTCTCTCGTTCTCTGTCTACCTGCAGCAGCTATCAGACCTTAGGCCTTCTGTTCATAGGTGGTAGCAGTGCCTCATCCCTTGCTTTTATTGTCTAACAAACGTAAACAAATCCCTTCCAAACAGGATAAGGGGAATTATCGGCACTGGGTAGGATCTCGCACAAACCGAGCTGTTCTTTCTCCGACCCCAAAAACATCGAGTAAGTCTCTGCAACGTGTTTGCTGAAAATCCCATATTTATATTTTAAGACATAAAATCACTGCAAAACAGGTATTATTTGAGGAGATTACTCTGGAATGACAAAGATGAGTTAAACCCCTTTGGCAGGATCCAGATTTGTAATCCGAGATTCCAGCATTGGGCATAGATTCAGTTTAATCCCAGCTGAAGGCAAAATACAGTTATTGGAAACTTCTCACCTCATCATAACCATGTTCGAGCATCACATAAAAGCTCACCTCAGCAATATAAAATCCTCAGCATTCTTTTCAACAAAGGGGATCGTCTTACCTTATGGTCTCCTTATTGAATCCTCTGCTTCTCTGTGGTAGATATGCTATATGTAGTGAACAATGTAACATTGTTGAGAAGGTGCACCAGCACTCTACCCTTGGGCTAGTCTGTGGAGGAGCATGATTTGATTGACAGACAGTTTCAATGGGGGTAAGTAATAAAGTCGGAGTCAGAAACAGTGCAGCTGCATATCCACCTTTCACCCACTGTGTGGCTGAATGAAAATACAAGATATTCTTTTTCAGTTTTGCTTGTAAGGTAACAACACACATTTGTTGATGAAAAAAGTAAAAATATAATTATTGACAATGGCTATTGGCTAAGTAGTACAGCATTAAAACAGACCTGACTCTTTACAAATTTGTCTTTTGCAGCCATAAGAAATAAAATCTCTGAAAGGGTCAAGGACGGCAAGTAAAAGTAGACCAATAATAATGTCCACCTGTAGAAAACCTCACCTCTTTACTTCCTTCATTAGCGAAATTGACATAGATTGTGCTTGACTACAAATGTGGTACAGTAATGACACACACATGGAAAAATACACACACACACACACACACCCAGGCACACAGATGCACTCATCTCATCCTCTGTGTCCTGCATCTGGAAGTTGCTCCGTGAAAAGTGGCTTCTTCCTGCTCTCGCTGGAAACATTTTCCAACCAGTGGAAGGCTTCTTCTGGGAGCTGGCCCACATCCAGGAACACTCAGGCTTCACAGCTGTCTTACAGCGTTTAAATGCAGCATATGGTACCCAAGTACCATTGTTTCACCACTAAAGACCCTGTTTTTTCATCAAGAAAGAAAGGCTATTTAATGTCAGTTTCACTTGGAGAGAAGAAAGAAGTTTTGAAAATGAAAACTAGGCTCTGAGAAAGGATGATGCAGTTTTTTTTTAGGTTATTTTCTCAGACCATCACTAATTTTGGCAGTGATGACATTTTGATTCTCAGCCTGTGAGTTTGTGAAACAACACCATCTGTGTGCTTTCCTCTAATTAGGGTAATAGCCACAAATATTACTGCAACAGTTCCTCATGACAAGCTGTTACATGCCAATGTGAAGACTTTTCTGGGTTTGATAGGCACAAGTTAGCAATTGCACTGATGTAAGTGAACAGCAATTCTGCATTTTAATAACAATCAAGAGACCTCGTATTTATCTCATTTGGCATTGTTCCCATGTAATAAATCACATCTCCAATATTGTAGTTTTCCTTTAATTGCATTTTTGAAACATTATCTGTGTTTTTCTAATTTTCTGTATTTTCGGTATGCAGTTTCATAAGGTCACATCCTGTGAAATGGAAAAAGACAGTACACATTATCATGTTTTCTAAAGACAATAGGACCTTTGTGCTGTGTGTGATGAGAGCACGACTGCAATTACAGAGCTTCACCTGCTGTGCAACACGCTTCACATTACCTCAAAAACAATATCATATTCATCATCAAAACCTGACAAAACATTTCATTTTAGGACACACGATACATCACATTATCTTCTCAATCTCCTCACTTCATTTTCTTTGGTACCATTTGAACCCAAAATCTGACATTAACAAATGGAAGTTAATTTGCCTCCCTCAGAACACGTTATAATCAGTCTAAAGGTTAATGTTTCTGCTAATTTATAAATGCAGGATTGCTGTCAGCATGAGGGGGAAATGGTTTTGAAAGGCCTGACATTGTAAATTAAGCCTGTCAGATCGTCTCTCTGTGCCGGCGGATCAGAAGATGCCGCAGTCTATGATGTCAGACAGGCAGGCAAACAGCCCTGGGGGACAGACCTTGCTCCCTCACTTCCAAACACCGGAACGCCAGGAATTATGTGGCTTTGGCAAGGTAGCTGGGCGCACAGGCAGGAAGGCGGGGGATCTCACCTTTAGGGCCTGCACTCAATGGTCGAAACTGCGTGTGATGGTTGATGAGATTTTAGCTAATTTAGGGAGACTCACAGGGGAGGATCACTGGAATGAAGATGTCATGCTTTGCCAATGCAGTGCATTGTGGGAGCATGGCAGCCAGATTCTCAGACCATGTGTCTGTGATTACATTTGCACCGTACAGCTATTTTTCCACTTGTCCTTTTTACCACTCCAAAAAAGAAAGGAAAATAAGCTATCTATTGCTTTCTTGATGGATAGATTAACTGGACAGTTAAAGATAGTAATGAATGGCATGTGTGGAGTAATTCTGGTTTGAGAAAGACTATTTCTGTCTTATTCAGACATGGTCAATGATTCAGGATTGGGTTGCACCAGCTATTCGTACAGTAATTTCAAAGTTTGTGTGTAAAGTCCTTTGTAAGTTTTTAGTAACATCTAACTACTAGCTAAAACTAGTGATTTATTCAATTGGGTTGCAGCAAATAACCTAACAAACATCTTAGCTACTGAAGACTTTAATAATGTGTAAATCGGTTGCTATGAAACATCTGTTTGAAACATTAAACAGGAGGTCACTGTAGCATCACAAGCTGTAACATAATGCCTAAAACCTGTTTTAGGGGGCCTGTCAAAATATTGCCTATACTGTATTTATATAGTCTTTTGTAAATGTAGGTAGTTTTTATACATGCGTACATGGAGAATCTTTCAGATTCAGGATTCATGCAGTGTGAGTGGGAAATATCTGATTTAGTAATTTAGTCTGACATTATTAGCATAACATTTTGTAATTTGAGGTATATTGTTTTATTACTAAACATTTTAATCAAATGTCAGGTCAGATATGTTCACCATTTTTCATATTACTTCTTTTACTTTTCAATCTAAACGGGTCATATATTAGCAAGCTAGCTTTGTCAGTTAGCTCTGGTTGCTACGCAACAATTCCACCTGGCAGCTAGTAGGGTATATTCAGTAACAACTAATCTCTACATAAGAACTATGTGCAGCCTGTTTTAATCTAGTGATGTGTAAATCTCCACTTGATATACACTTACGTTATCGCTTGGCTTCGTTTGAACTTACAAAGACCTGGTGCAACCAGAACATTGTGCCTGAATTTTTCTCCTAGTTTCTTCTAGTTTGTCCTCGCTCCCTTTTATATTCACATAAATGTTGGATTGCTAAATTTGCCTGTAAGGAACAAAACTCAGCAATGCCAAGTTCACATCAACTATCTTTCCTCTGGAATTGCTCCATTCATGCTAAGTGTTACAGAGCCTTGTGGGATGGAAAGAATTACAGCCCTATAGTAGAGCCTATAAGCCAATCAGACATTGGGGGGTTGTTACAGGGGTACGGGGAAACAGCCAAGCTCTGACAAGCACCAATCCAGTCCTGCTGGTGAGATGATGAGGCCAAGAAGTAAGATAAAGATTATGTCAAACCTGTGGTAGAATCTCCCCCCACAAAAAAAAATCTGATCCGGGCAAAATTCTTTCTCAGTGGGAGGAAATGGCAACCGACAGATTAGACATCTTCTACTGTAATCTGTATAAGGCTTTGAAATATATGTCGGCTGCAGGCCAGATTTTTCTCTCTCTCTCTCTCTCTCTCTCTGTCATCCCATCACAACCTCACACACATACACACACACAGACAAGTAAAATGACCAGAGGAGTTAGCATAGCTGCAGATAGAGAGAGGCCTGAAATGGACTCTTGTCTGTCAAACATCTGTAGCAGCTGCACAAGTGTGTGCGCATGTGTGTGTGTGTGTGTGTGTGTGTGTGGCTCCTGTGCAAAAGTGTTCGCCCTCTCCTCTACGTTGGCTGTCATTACTGTAGCCTGTCAGGACCCAGTCTAATGGTGTTTCACCTGACAGCCTCACAACCTTGCACCAAACAAGCAGCATACTGTAGGAACAGGAGGTGGAGGAGGGGGAGAGTAGGGAAGAATACCAGGATCCCCTTTTGGAAAATAAGAAACTAGAGGAAAATACAATCAATAGAAAACCCATACTGTTTTTCAATGACGTGACAAAGTATCAAATTTATTGTCGAGATGCTACTTAAAGAGAGAAATGTCTTCAGCAGCTTGTAGGCCAGTGCAATTGCCATGTTATACAGTGAAGACCGTCGTTGCATATGCAGCAAGTATGTCTTAAGGAATAGCCATTATGGTAAGCAGGTCATTTGGCATTCTGAATTTTCAGAACAATTTGCTTTATTCATCCAGGTCTGCAGGTTTAACTCTTGGACTCCCTCAAGACTAAAAAGTAGGAGCAGAAGATCCTTTTGATGAGGGACAAATAGGAATATTGCTGTGCTGTGTGAATAAGGTGCAATTCCCCGGAGTTTCCATTGTCCCTGTACCATACTGTATCTGTCCAGTCTGTACCTTCCCCTCTCCTCTGCCACTGTTCAGAGACAGATGAGTAGAAGAATGTGCAGGTGGGTTGAATTTTTTGCCTCATCATCTAGTTTCAGTCTAGAAAATGGAGCATGTTGAAAAATATGAAATTTGTTTTGTTGGCAGAACCATCCATATCAACGTATAATCAACGTGGTCATATTCATTACATCACGACTTTTTATATTATGTGCTGTGTTAGCAGCAGAAAAGTGGAGGACATGGTTTTTCTTTTTCTTTTTTCTTTTCCTGGAGCCTGTACATGTCTGGTTATGTCTTTGAGTTGACATTCCACGCTGTCTGTATGTCCCTGGGCTGTGATGACCCCATGCTGGGGCTCCAGGGCCCCGCCAGAAGGGCCTGAGGTGCTTCACCAGGGTGACTTATAGCTGCTCTGGTGAGAGACACATTCATACACACAGACACACTCATACAGACACACAGAAGAACCAGTTCACACAAGTGCATGTTTGCAGACACAAGCATACATGTTTCCACTTTTTTTAACAGACTGGATGTATGTTGTCAACTGCTGAAGTAGTCTATGTACAAAAATGCTTAAATTGTTTTTTATTCTGTACTATGATCTATTTTGTTACAGTAAGTGCCACTTTTCTTACAAGTGGAATGAGACTTACATTTCAAAATGTAATCATCGCAACCTGAAACAACAGTGGGGACGTAAAATGGCAAACTCCAGTACTAATGGCACACTCCCTTAATAAATCACTCTCCACACAATAGCAAGCACACACACGTGCATGGACACACCTGGCCACTCCTTTACTCACTCTATTCTTGCTGCTCCATAGCCCCACCCAGTGTAGAACAAGAAGTGCATGACGGTGCTCTCTTGGACATGAGGATTTAATAGGTGACCCTGGGCTGCATGCTGGGTCCCCCGCTGCCTGGGCTCATCCAGCCGTAAAATGAGGCCCAAGCAGGACCCGGCTGGTAATGAGAACTGGCATTTTGCTCAGGATAACCTCGGGAAAATCGCTTCTATAAATACCTTCTATAAATAAAAGTGTACCTTGGCCCAAGACTGCGTAAGGGGCTTTCTCTGAAAAGGTCATCTATTGCCCCGACTCCGCCACGACTCACCATGCTCTTGTTTCTCTCCTCTCCCATGCCTCCCTGTATGTTGTCCTGTGCCTCTCCCTCTTTTTTTCTTTCTTCTTCTTATTTTATAAGGTCTTTGTGTTTTAACTGCAGAGAACATGGTACATTATCATTCATGTCATGTGACCCTTGGTGGGCTCATTCATCCTTCTCATGTGTATCCTCTCTTCTAATGATTCCGTGTATCCTTGACCTTGGTCAGGGTCAGGACATACATCCTGGAGTGAGAAAAAAGGAGATAGGTAAAGGGAGAAAGAGAATGACACAGATTCAGCACGTAAAAGAAAAACTTAAATAGAAAAGTATTGAATAAACTCAGCAAATTTGTTAAAACATGTTGGAGGAGAAACAGGTGGGGGGGTTAGACACACTGGTCCTGTGTTAATTACCCCCCTAAAGGCTTCTGTGTGTGTCACTGTGTGTGTCGACACCGTGGCCATGTCTCATTCGTCAGTGCCACGTGGAATCTGTCAGATTTAACAGTAGCCACCGTGTTCACTCTTACCCACATGAGACTTATAAATTGTGTCACATTCTTCCATAGACAAAAGTGCTGTGCATATAATCTGCTAAATAGACACCATCCTCCCAAGAAAAAACACTGAATTGTTTCAACATTACGTTCAAAGTGACAAAGTATTTATGACGGGCGCAAAAAAGGAAGTCAGGTGACGTTATAGAGCGACAAAGTCCACATAGGGAGGTGGTCAGGGTGGATGGATGGATGGGTCAACAAAACATCAGACTTTAACATTGTTTCCAACCACAAGTCAACCTTATTATTAACCATGACGACTAAGGTTCCCTAATCTTAACAAAGTAGTCATTTTCACTCAAACCACGATGTTTACCTAATCTTAACGAAGCACTTTTTTTAGCTGAAATCGTGACTTTTTCCTAAACCTAAAAAGGTCGTTTTTGTGCTTAAACCTAACCAAAACATAACCAGTAATGTATTTTTTAACAGTGATTTCTAACTGTTTTGGAAGATTTTGTTCTTAAGGACTTGTTGGCTATATAATGTATGTTTTCTTAATCAGTATAAAGTTCATATTGTTACTGTCCAGCAAATTATATATCTCCAAGTTTGGTGATCTTGAGTTTTTCAGTTAAAGGTGTAGTCTATGATTGTGGAGAAAGCTTGTTGATTTTTGAACTGAACAGGTAAACAACAGGGCTGTGTATGAACACCGGACTTTTTCGTCAGCGCACACACTGAACGGAAAGCGGAACGGAAAGTGAGGAGATATTCACTGAATTTGACAAAAACTGTCTTGGATTAGAATCGTAGACTACACCTTTAAGGTTAGGCGTTCCTTTATGGGTTGAGATCATTTTCCTACTTCTTAAGCTCAATAAACCATTTAAGAGCCCGTTGAATTACCTGAAAAATGTCTTGCCAGAAAGACAAAAAAACGAACCCCACGAAAAGTTTATTTTTCTAAAATACAGAGACAATATGCAATAATCTGTTTTAGTACAGGTGAGACTGAAAATAAAACTGCAGTGTGATAAATCATAAATCCATTAAACGATCTGACATATTAAATAAAAGTCCTTTTTTTCACTCCTTGTCACCTCCCTCTTTCTCTGTGGGAGCTTTCATGACACGAAAGGAGCCAAGGACTCTCTCTGCAGGCCAGGTCACTTCTTAAACTTCGCTTAGCCCCCATTTTACTGCTTGCGGGGAGCTTAAACTGATTAGCCTCGACCCTACTAGGACTGGCTGACCTCCCAACGCATCCAATACCACTTATTGATCAATATTCATATTGATCCAGGCTCCCCATGCCGGATCAAGGGCGAATATTTCTATTGATTTGAACAGATTAGAGAAGACAAAAGGTTGCCAAATCAGTTTAGATGCAACCTGCCAACGGGATATGACAGCGAGCTGTATGGGGATTTCCAGCCAGGATTAGATTTGATGAGTGTTAACTGTGGAATTGATATAGCTGTAGGACTGTACCGATCGGTAGCTAATCAAGTAACACAGTATGTTAATGCAGTCATGCTTGCCCTTTAAATGCATAAGGTTATACCAATCGATTTACCTGGCTAAACCCGGCGTTAGATCAAATGCAGATAGAGTCGTTTATAAGTTATAGCTGGGTTTTGATGATGGTGAAAAAGGAGGCCAACAGTGCAGTGAAATATTTATTTTAATCCGTACATAACCACAGTAATAGATCTTGAGCAGCTGTGGCTCGGGTCATGCACTAATCTCAGGGTTGGAGGTTCACAATCACAGTGAATTTGAAAAAAACGCTGCATTTAATGGCAATTCAATTAAAATGACTAATTTGTATAAAATTTGTATTAGTTACTGTAGACGTCGCCTGTGTTGCCCTGTCTGCTGACTGCAGGTTCGACTCTGAAGACTCCACTGACACTGTTTCTTCTTCACCACAGAAAGAGAAGACAGAGAATACAAGCTGTTATACTGCTGCAGACAACACACTCACATATGCATTCACATACTGTGCGTGTGTGTGTTGTGCATGCACACCATATCCTTTATTAAGCCATGGGAAAACATGCTTCCATCCCTATTAAATATTGATGTCCTTAGTGGGCTAAAATGAGTGAATAAGTCATGAAACACCGACAACAGAACACTCAAAGAAATAGAGAGCATGCGGACATTTGCAATGTGTGATGTGTGAATGTTACCACAGAGAGTGAGAGTGCAAGGGAGACAGAGATACAATGAAAAAGAGAGAGGCATTGCATGGTAACAACAGTGGTGGTCTTTCCAAATAAAAAACATATTTAGGAAGTGGGACATCAGAAGATGTAGCCATTCCATTTAGGGCTTTGAGGATCATTGGCAGTGAATAGACCCCACTTTGTTCCTTTAAAGTGGTTCATGAGTACTATATGCTAATGGAATATATAGTTTTACTAGAATAGAGATGGTTTATCCATACCTTTGCCTTGGCTAGCCTTATGTATGAATTGGCAGCTTCACGTTGGACAAATAATCCCTAGTGGACCTTTTCTCTGTGAGAGCTAAACGACAGTAATTGAAAGATCGAGGTTCACTGGCTGACATTGGCTCTAACAGCTGAAGAAATGGCTACTTCTTTTCCGCTGTCCCCGGTGGTCTCATTTTGCGGACATCACTTTTTTGGGTCAGCGAGTTAATCCCAAAAATATGTCCTGCCAGAACCTTGCCATTTATCTGGGTGGGTATTCTGTGTCAAGCTCAGCATGGCTAATTCTCTCTGGGACTCCCCTCCGCTATGGAAGACAGACCTGAGTGGCAAACTCACACATTATCGCCACAGTCATCTGATCCGCCTCTCCTCTTCTGCTCCCCTCATTCTTCCACTGGAGAGATCTCCAGAGATCCAGAAAACAGCGGGTTAGGCATAAATGACAATGAGGACTTCCTGTGTTGCAGGACTACAAATATAGCTTTAATGTAATTAGGGAAACCATTACGCAAACCTTATTGTTGCCTTAGGCCAGACATTTGATCTTCAAGGACGTTTATATGGTATCAGCACTGAAAACGTGCCAGTCTTCATCAGTTAGATTAATCATACAATATGCCAAAATGTTTTGGCAACTTCTCACTTACCCACGACTAGTTCCAATTTACCCTTTTTTCAACTTTCTTTGACATCCAAAAGAGAACTTACCATCAAGCTGAAAACCATTTAAGTTGTTCATACAAAGTCTAAACGCACTTACAGAATGCCCTCCAACAAACCCCCCCAACGCAATGTGTATTTTTTCGCATCAGGCCTTTCAGGAAGAAGAATTCATAGGCCTGTCAAGTGCCATACAGGGGTTGAATGTGGTCATTTATAAGAAGCCGACTGGAGCACAAAAAAAGCAAGTGAAGCCATTTTGGTGCTGTCAGAGGGTTTTGTGGCTCTAAAAGGCTGTGGTGATGTGCTCTGACACTTGGGGTCTTGTATGGTGCTTTTAAGAGCTCTGCGTGGGCACTCTCTGCATCACACACTGCCGAGCAAGACAAAAACATACCTGTCACAAGCAAACACTACGGCTGCACTTAAAGAGATTCCTAGCTGATTTCATGCCAGCAGAGGTCTTGGGGTGACTTTGTGACATTTTTGTTGTACAGTAAAGCCTTTTTTGCTGCTGCTGGACATTGAAGCCATAGTTCTTCATGTGTTGAGAAGTTTGTTTTTATAGCTTCTCTGAAGAAAGAGTGAATTTGCTGAGTTGGAGTTGTCTTAGGGGTTGAGAAGTCTGTATAAATATCCAGATCAGTAGAATGTAATTAAAAATAATCAAATTCTCATATTTTTTCACTTTACTTTATTGCACCTTTAGTGTGAATACTGGTTGGTCAACAGAAAAACAGAGTAATACAAACCTTTTGTTACTTTATATATTATTGCCCCTGAAAAATAAGTGCTACATTTTTTTATTTGGCACAATATCAAATTTTTGGTGAAGTTCACTTTCTTCTTGCTCAAATGAACTGTCCTTTGTTTAAATCCATTGCCTTACAGGAAGGTCACAGTGTGCAAAACAAACAAGAGAGAGGACAAAGAAGAGACAATCCTCCATTATGCCCCCCTTACTTCCTTCCCTCCCTTACTTTCTCTTTCCCTTCATCCCCTGCTACCTTTATTTGCTGCCCTATTAACAACTGTTACTGCAGCTTTAATTACGCCCCTGTGATCTCCAAGAGTGGCGGGCACGTGTCATCTCCTTCCCAGGGGAGCCTGGGTAATTACCAGCATCCATCCAAGGGCCGTTGCTCCTGTTCCTCGGTCGCCGTGGCGATAATCACACTGCTGCCTCTAACATCTGTTCCTTGGGCGAGAAGTCCAAGTGGCCTAAGCCTGTCACACCATGCCTTCCTGTGTCAGGCTTGACCTCTGACCCCACCCATGGCTCCACAGGGCTAATTTGTTTACTCTCAGAGACAGGAAGGGACAGAACAAAATCCCACCAGAATGCAAAAGCTTCAAGGTTTAAATATGGGCATTCTGTACATGTTTATGTACTGTACTCTCACACATATACACAGGTTTTTTGTTTGTAGTTAATTGTTGGAATTGTGCAGTTTTGCTCATCATTTTGGTCTTAAATTCTGAATCAGCCTCAGATTTTTCAATTGTCTACTTCCAAACACCCACACCTTATGTCATCTGGGAATATAGAGTACACATTTTATCAGTTCACTATCAGTTACAAAGGTTTGAATCATATGCATTCACAAACCTAAGCAAAATTTATTTAGACCAAAGTTGATGTGATGACTTGTTTTATATCAGAACTTTGAGGGTTTTCTGCAGCATGAAGCCATTCCAAACAGCACCTTAAAGTCGATAAAATCATATACTTGACAAGTAGGACATTTGATCCTGCTAACAAAACAGAGGTTTTTAGTGCAGGTTGTATATATATATATATATATATATATATATATATATATATATATAAAGTCAGATTTGTCAGTCCTTGAAATGTGAGATGTCTATCCTGAGGCCTTATGACCTCTTCTCCTGCTGGCTGCATCAGTACTGTCAATAGGATGAATACAAACCACCCAACAGTCCACAGTAATCTCAGTCAGTAAAAACACAGTTTGAACTACAGTATATCCAATCCAAGCTTTTAAATTCAATCAAATTCTTCAAATTCAACTTCAACACACAACTACAACAATTCAACTGCTCTGCTGATTGTCTCATCTAGGCCTTTGTTTGAGCCTCACAGATACTGTATAGAAGCTGGATTTATAACAAATCTGTCTGATGGGACTATTTGCCCTAAACTGAGCTGAGATTTTACAGCAGAACAGGAACTTGTCCAGTTCCATACACATCTCTTCAAAACTCTCCCTCTCATGTACAGCACTCTGCAATTCTTGGCCAAGTTTTCATGGGAAAAGAAAGGCGCAGTTACAGAGCGGGAGTCAGAATTAGGGAGCAATCAGCATACAAATCCTCAGAGACTATAAAGCCATTTCCCTCTTTCTCACTGATGAGACCCAGCAGCAAGTTTTGCCCCGCTCGCAAACTTTTCCCATAATGAGAGCACTTAGATGTCTCTGACCACACTTAAACACCAGAAAAAAAGGATGGATTAAGTGTGGGTACGGTAGATGAAGGGATAGGTACTATAGCTACTCTAAATAAAGATATATTGCATATTTGCAGCAGATGAGGTGGCAGAATATAAAGAAGCGTGGAGGCTTGAATAATGAAAAGCTTTCTGATCAAAGGGACAGGAAAAGCGATGTATTTAAGCAGGTCAGAATCTTTAAAAGCTGTTTTATTTATGCGCTTTTTAAAAGAAAGTCATAGTCAATATTTGGCAGCTGTGACATTAACGAGCAACGTATTATAAGGGAGGGGGATTCATAAATATGCATAAAGATATTAGTGGGGTGTTAACAGTAAGCACCTGTCTACTTAACCGTGACAGGAACTCTGTGAGTGACTTTACAGAGACCCCCCCTCCTCACGGAGCCACATGTGTCCTTCTTTACTTAGCGTCACCTCTCCCTGCCAGTGACAGTACCGCTGACAACCCACACTTGGAAAAAAAAAGAGAACATGTTTTCAGAGATGTCAACCAGCGATGGTGAAAGCTCAAGGTTAGAGTTGCTCGCTGGCTGGCACATCCGCCAGCCTGCCTGCCTCCCTGCCTGCCTGTTCTTCTTTTGCACTCTATGAATATTGGCTATCCACATTGTGAAATTAATAATGCATTTTCATATTTTTTCCCCATCCCAAGACGTGGGGAATAGCATAGCATCTGTCAAGTCGGCTTCTACATCCAAACTGTCGAAAGTCAAAGGGTTATGTATCGTTTTTTTCCCCTGTTTTGTCAAGGAGAAGTGAGAAGCTGTCAGGGGTATTAACTTTGACATGGAGTGCGTCTTTACAGTTGGCATGTGCATAATTATGTTAAAAGTTTTATTAGAGAAGGTTAATCATCATCCTTTGCCCCCTCTGATACGAAATGTGCAGGTTGTTAAATATTATTTCTCTCAGTCAGATAAAACGCAATATAACAGTTCACATGTGGTATGTTAAGTTTTTGCAAATTCACGCTTTAATTACTGCATTGATAATAAAAAGACAAAGAAAAATACTGAATTCCTTAAAAAAACTCTTCATTAGTTATTTTGTAAATCCAGCTTCATCACATCCCAACGCTGTTGTTATACTTATTATGCTTTCTAACTCTTGTATGCTGTACATCAATGTGCCTAAACTGATTCAGATTTTAATCGGAACTCTTAATTACTTAAAACATCATCATTACACTGCTGTGATCTTCATTATCTCTACACTGATTCAATTCATATTACATTCACATATCTAATTAGCTGCCTGGATTTGTATGCTGGTCACTGTGAAGTTAACCCAATTGTTCGTTCCTATTCCTCAAAGTCACACCGGAGAGGCTGTCCTTCGTTGACGGGAGGTGGTGAAAGCAATGAAGAGATAGAGACAGAGAGAGGGAGTGAAAGAGAAACTGAGACAAGGAGAGGGGAGGAAAAAAGTGACGGCCATCTGGGATGACTCAACATCCATGTCAGGGATTGCTGAGTGTACCACATGCATTTCTAACTGTCACACGCCGTAGGATGCCGGGCTCAGACAGATGCAGGACAAAAGGTGCTGTTGTTTACCGCTATGTTCCTTCTCTCCTGCCCTCCCTTCATCCTCCCGTCCTCTGTTTGCCTCTACGGGAGATGCGCCCCTTCCTGCTTCAGTCAAGCAGGCGCTGTGTGGCTGATCTGAATGTGATGGCAGAGGAAAAAAAGGGCCGGTGGGTGTGGGTGGGGGTTGTAGAGATTGAGGGCTGTGGTGGGTCAGAACCCAACAAGCTGTGCTGGGAGGCTGTGCTCTCTCTCTCTCCTCCTTTTTCTCCCAGCACCAGGTGGTGTGTTGCCTGCTTCCACCTGCTCACCTGAAATGCCACTCTGCCTCTCCTGGACAATCACAGCGTGCCATGCAGATTACTTACCAGCGCAAGGCAAAGAGGCAGACATGTGTGTAGGACAAGGAGGTTGGTAAACAGGCATCTTAACTGCCACCCGCTCTTGTCACAGTTGACTTCTGCTCCCTCTGTGCCTTTAAAATAACTTTGAGGACTTAAGATGCAAATACAGACTTTGTGCATAATAGTAAACCATATGAGCTACCTTTGATTTGTAGCATATTGTGCCGTTTCTGTGTTGGTTTATATTATTTCGTAATTTAATAGTTTTATTATTGTAATAGTCCAAATGAGTTGCCTTTTATAACAATGACTCTTGACCACGTGATTCATCAAAACACACATCCTCAGCCTTACTGAGAGTGTGTTATACTTGTTCTTCCCTTCCTCTCACCCATCCGCTGTGTTTGTTCTTTCCTGTGTTTTGTGCTCTTAAAGACAGAGAGAGTTGGGCCTCTCAACGCCACGTGGGACTGCTGAGAGCCAACCTTCTCAGACTTCTGGCTAACCTTCATGTTCGATCAATAACTCTCTATAGAGGCTCCATCTTTGGAGTTTGTTTGTTTCTGTTCTCCTGCTTGCCGTGCTACTTACATCACAGCTAAGATGATGAAATTGATCAAGCTTGATGCTTTTAACCCCAGTATGAACTGAAGCATTTTAGAATGGGGAGCAGGAGAGACTGCTGATTTCGAACACGTGAACCAAAATAGAATATAATAGAATCTTGGCTGCCAACTATGGTTCATGTGTTTTTGTCTCATCAAACTACTCAAACTGCAGCCACGTCATATTTTCCTTTTCATAAAATCATAAATAATGTCACTTCAGTTGTGTAGCCTGGAGTTCCAATTAACTCATTATGCAAGTAGGAAAGTTTCCCCCTCACCACCAGCTATTTGATACCCAACAAAAAATACCTTTGGCCTGGAAGATGGATGGACCCTGGCTGCTCCGACAGAGGTCAATGATTTCCCTTCCCATGTCAGCTGAGAAGTAAACACCAGGGCACAGGCAGCTATTTCAGCTCAGTGTCTGGACCCGTGAGCTCTGTTGTGAAGCTCAAGATCCCTATCTCTGAGAAAAAAAAGAGCGCCTGCCCTCCTCCCACTCTCCTTGCCCCCTTCCCTCCCCTCCTTCCCCAGACCCACACCACCCCGTCCTCTGTCCTCTTACCTTCATTACGCATTTTTTGTTTATGCTTGGGCGCAACTGTGGCTGCTCCTGATGGTTTGAGGTCAGGCGTGACTGGCCACGGGTTACTCTAAATAAATACACACGGACTAGCCAGGAAGGAGCGGGTAGGCTGCGCTTGCCGCCGAATCACCTTTGATTAATCATCTGGCAGATTCAGGGTGACTTTTTGTGTACACTCCCCACCACCACCATTCCTTCCCCCAATCGACCCCCACTCCCACCACCCCCCGAACTCATGGAAGGTGATGGAATCGGGGCGGCACAGACAGAGAAATCCAGGCAGCCAGGCAGATGGAGCGTTACCACACAGTCCTGCCTGTGCAACAAACATACATAACTAACAAACACACACACACACACACACACACACACACACATATATATATATATATATATATATACACACAGAAAGACATGCGCACAAATATGATTACACACAGCACCTTGCCATAGTTCCTATGACCAACTACTCCAGCTTGTGGTCTCTTACTAAAGTGACAGAAAGTATTTTCTAGACTGCAGTGGCGGCAGAACACATGGCCTGTTGTCACACACTGTGGAGCCAGCTAAGTGAATAAAAACAGCATTATTTCTGAGTGAATGGTGAAAAGTGGCAGAATGTGAATTACTTGACTTCCAAATTTTTGCCAAACAAATGCATTTTTGTGAAGTTTAATTTGAGATGGGTAATTATACAGCGGTTACAGCACAATAGTCGTACTGCAGACACAGCTAGGCTGAGGCCTCCAATTGATCTTTGAAACAGCAGTATAAACAAAAGCTTTACACACAGCAGGCTATAACGGTTGATTCCATCACTCTCTACAGCTCTGTGTCCACCTCTCGCTTCTTCCCCTCCTTTCACCTCACCCCTCTGCCACCCCATCAAGCTCACCTCACAGTGTAGGAGCGCACGCCAACCTGCACCAACATCTCCCCCAACCCCTACCTTGGCTGCCATCATTAGGGGTGATGCAGTTCTCTCACCTGTCAGCTCCACTCGACCATGGATCAGTAGAGCCTCAGCTGGACCATGCAGACCCCTGTCACTAACCCTGACCCTTCCCTCTCTTCCTGGCTCCACATCTCTGCCCCTCACCCCTCTCTGCGCACCCCTTCCGCCTGCCCTGGCCTTCAGGCTCATGCAGCTGCTGTCCCAGCATCCAGCCCGTTTCCCCCCTGCTCCTGCTGCAGTTCAAGCTCCCAGCCCCGACTCTAGACCTAGCCCCCGGCCTTAGCCCCCTGGCCCCTGTGCCTCTGTTGCCCCCAGCATGGATGGACCTATCCTCAGGCAAGGTGTGGCCCCATGTGGCACGCCTGTCCAGAATACAGGTTATCAGCTCTGATCGCCGCAATAGACTTCTACCCAAACCTGCTGCCCTGAGGGGACGGAGAGATGGAGAAACAGAGAGAAGAAGAGAGAGACTCAGAGTAGATTGAGCAAAAGAGGAATTTGATGAGTGAGGGGAGGAGGAGAATAGGAAAAGAGAAAAAGAGAGGAGATAGGGATAGGGATGCAGTTTTGCCTGGAGGCAGGGATGAGGCAATGAGTACCCCTCAAAAACAAGCAGGCAGTTGGAGACCACCACAGGCACCTCTACAGAAAGAGAACATGGAGGCTTTCAGGTGTGTGTCAAACACTAAGCAGCATGCTCTCTGTTCTCTGGCTCTGTTTCCACAGCGACATGCTTTAGCCACCCCACGGACATCCTGTGGAAAACTCAAACCAGACAGCTGAACTGCTGTTTTGATGACCGTTTGATTTTGTAAACTCTTCTTTTTTATTTTTCTTTATTTACATTTTTTTCCTTGTCTTTTAATTTATCTTCTTTTAATCTCTTTTCTTTTCTTTTCCAAATCACTTTTCTTATTGACCTTTAGTTCATTTTTGTTTATTAGTATTTTTGCTTATTCACTCCAAATTAACTTGAATGAATCTGCCATATCACTCCCCGTCCAACAGATTTCATATCTGTTGCTGGACACCGAGTGTAAAACCAAACCATATGCCACCAATTGCTGCAAATTACCCTGGATCCAGATTATCAGCACTAAAAAACCTGTCCGAGTTTGAAGCGTCATTAATTCTCCAGCCGTTTTGTTTTGCAATGAGATTGCCAAGCACTCGGTGAGGGTTGGTTTGTTATCGTGGTCACAGACATTGTAATCAGGCCTCAATAATCACACTTCCAGAAGCGGAATGCGCCTGGGGTCTGCGCCAGCAGGCCCTAATGTGGGGCACCGCGGGCCGCTAGCCTGCAGACACACAGGGCTGGCAGATGGAGGCTGCCATTAAACACGGACAATCAGAGAACACAATCACTGAGCAATATGTTGTGCACAGAGAGGAAGACAGTAGAAGGTCTTACTGTAGATTTAGTGTCATTACAGGAATCCTTATGATCCGTGCTTGTGGTTGATGGCGTGTATAAGATCCAACACATGAAAGTTAATAATTATTTATACAAATGTGTTTTGAGAAGTAATTTTAAAGCATGACAGTGATCCTGACAGTCTTGACTCCTCATGCAGCGAATCAGATTCGAGCGTTGGGTGTTTGGCAGTAAAATCTTTATCATAGACTTAACATCTAGCTGAGGATCAAAGACTCTAAAAGTCAGTGGTGTTTCAATGAAACAATGACTTGTATGTTGCAGGATGACATAATGAATGTAATGCGGCCCTTTTCTATGTTGAACATTGCAGAGCTGAGCAAGATTTTATAAAGCAGGTATATAACATACTACGGTAAGATTAAAAGATATACTTTCACATGTGATTTTCCCTGCCTCATGATAGAGAGGACAGACCTAATTTTTACTTTATTCTTTAGTTGAAGAAAACATAACTGGACTTTGACTAAAGTCTGAACTGAGATCTAAAATGACATGAAGTTTTTAAATACAGTCATGATGTTATCTGCTAAAAGGCCAACATACTGTGGGATTTATCTTGAATCCATTTAAGTCTGGAATGAGTTAAACCACAGAAGGTTTTTAGACAAGCTGACCGGAACATCATCAAAATGTCATGCCATACATAGTTTCAATGACATATATATATATATAGCTGGGTGTCATCTGCATAGTAATGGAAGGCACAGATGAGGTGGCCACTTGATTGCATTTATAGGACAATTAGTATATCTAATAATCAAAGACATTTGTTTGATAGAACATCTCCTCCACATGCTTTCTCTTTGTTTCTTTTTCTTTCTCCCCCACTGTCTCCTGTCATTTTCTTTCTTTTTCTCCTTAGCCTCAGTACCTCTCTCTTCCTACCATGGAGTCTTATACCCTTTCTGTGTGTTACAGGACTCCTTCCTGGAGTCTTGGAACATGACTACAAGTGTTTCCTGTTTCACTTCCTGAGTAGAGAGGTGTTGGTGGGGGTAGTAATCTAAGACACTCTACGCTGAGCAAACTCTGCCATCATGCCATATATCTTGTTGTGACTCATTTATTACATCTGCCTATAGTAATGGCAGAAACTCGACAGTGCACAAACAAAGAGGACATGTCAGTCACAGCACAGGACAGTGGACCCTGAGAAGATGTAATGAGGCCACCAGTTAAGTGACACCTGAATGAACCTGACATTGTACATGTGACAGAGTCCTCTACTGGATCAGACCATCAGCACTTTCTAATCAGACTTTCAATTTCAAAAATAGCACCTCTGTATACCGTAAATCTCTCTCTGGAGAGCTCCAGGCTTTTGTGTTTCCCTTTCTCTAATTGTCCTGTGTCTCTGGATCGTAAATCTCTCCGGGAAGAGCCATTAGCGAAAATGGCTGGTAGGGACATTGCTGGTCTATTCACACTGAGAGGATGTCCAGATACTGACTCAAGACACAAGTGCATGCAGTCGCAGTCCATCTACTGGGGTCAGATGACAGCATGTCTGGCTTGGCAGCCCTGCTTTTCATGTCAGCAACTAGCCAGCTGGTATTTGGGATTTCTGTGGTTAGAATGGTTTCCTTCCCAACTCTCAGAAGAATTGAATTTTCGCATAATATGCTCCCTGAATGTCATTGTGTTTGGGACTGTATTCTAACTGCTGCAAATAGTTTACAATGTGCTCTGTTTCCTGAGCTCATTTGCTTGATGCAGTGTGTCTCAACACAGTAGGTATAACACATGACTGACTCAGTACATTGTAGACAAAAACAATGGCATCAAACAAAGTCTGACCAAATCAGTGCTGTGGAACACCAAGTCTCTAATGACTAGCAGGTCTTTAATACATTTTTTTTACTGTGTAAGCAGTGCTGTGAGTTGTGTGTTTCATGTGTTTAGGGTTTAACCCAGGGTGACGGCCAGCTCTGGGAAAACAACATGGAAAAGACTCACAATCAAATATCCTGTCTTAAGTGTTTTGGGGGAGTTTGTGTAAATAGGACCCAGTCAGTGCAGCAGTAAAATGATTTCCTGTTACAAGCGCAGTGGTTTGCTGATGAACATCAAGAGGGACACAGCAGGAATTGGCATCACGTAACACAGACATGGAAGCATCATGGAAGAAATGGTTGGGCATTTTTGCACCCGCCACATGTGATAAATATGCATTATTTCCATGTGGAGGTGGTTATCTTTTCTGTGGTGCTTTCTGTGGTTCTGTGGTGTTTTTTAGCATATGTCATTTTCTGAAGAGGAAAAGATCATCTATTTTTAAGAAATGTCTTTCTCCAAATTTTCCCATGCCTTTAAATAGATATAAGTAATTCCTTACCATCTCTGAAGCGGACAGTAATATTATCTTTAATATGGTAATCATTGCAGAAAAACCATCTTTGTGCCTTGACTTTAAGACTGTGGAACAAGTGTGGGGAATTTATGACTAATCTATATAAGCATACCTTATTATTACTATAAATCATCTAAGAGCCAAGGAACAGAGGTATAAATGACCTTAACCATTTCATTAAATCTAATTAAATTGAATTGACATTAAAAGTCATCATTTCTGCTCTTTTTTCATAAGTGCAGATTAGATATGAGCCATGCTGGATCTCCTCAGTGTTAAACACATACTGCGTACAGTATTACAGAGTTAATGGGACAGATAATTGACAGTGAGCCATAGGAGGTTAATAATAGATGCTTAATTGACTCCTATCAATTTGTTACACTGAACATCACTGTCTAAAGATCTCATTCATACGAGGAGCAGGCATATTCCCAGCAATGACCATATTTCTTTTTTATGATCAGCACTTTTGGGATACACAAAGACAATGAAGTGCTGCATGAACCAGTACAGTGCAAGACAGACAGACAGACATGAAGACAAAACAACTCGGATAAAAGTGACAAAGAAAATACATACACATATCCAAAATACATAACTGCATAACCTACATTCATACGTTCATTGCTGTAAAGTATAAAGTCACTTTATATTGATCACATTGCATGGACAAAGATAGATGAGAAGCGAAGGAAGATTTAGACATGAACTTTGTATCTCCAACTACAATGAAATGTTTGAGACACATAGAAATGTATAAAAAATATAAATGTAGCCGTGTCACATATACAATTTCTAAACTTTGTATTAGAATGTAAATGTTTCTTTTAGTGGGTATTACATGATCTCGCCACTTTCATACAATATACTCTATATATTATGTACACTGTACCTCATACCATATATCATACACTGTAGTATCTTGTCCTAAACCTGCATACACAAAGTGTTGAATATTGGTATATGGTTATAGGAAATCTGTATATAACAGGCTGTAATCACACAAAACAAAATGCACATCAATAGAATTTGTGCAATTCATAAAATACATAATTTTTAGAGATTTTTTGATATAAAGCTGCAAAGACAGTATCAGCACATTGTACCAATATCTGTGAAATGGTTGGATTTTTTTTAATACAAGTCTCCTTCCTACAGTAGTCCTCTTATAACTGTTTTTGGACCCAGACAGTACAATAGGTTTTATTTACTGTATATTATATGACTGAAGCATTAATTTGGACTCGCTAAAGTTCATTTAATGAAGTCACAATAATCTACTATATACTCTACTGTATTATCTGTTCTATTACTGTTTACGTACTCTGGACAGCCTGACCTTGTCAAAGCCAGTGTGTATGAGAAGTGTTTCTCACTGGAGTATGAGTTTGTCCATCAACATTGAGGAAGTGAGAGTTTATTTTTTCTGACGCCACTAGACAGAATATGGCAGACCTGACTCCTCAGTGTAAATGTTGAATATGACAGGTCAGCTACTGTCCCAGGCCCTCTAGGCCTCTCCCGGCTTTCTGGAAGACCTCCGCTGTTTATACATATCTGTTTCACCTTTTTCCTCCTAAACAATTAGCGTGCAGGCCAAGAGGAAACCCGTCCTGTGAGAGCTCGACACACATTCCAGCCAGTGCAGCCAGCTGTAGGACATTGTGGACATGTGCATGGGCAGGGTAAAAGTGGATAAACACTTTTCTGTCTGTGCAATCCACATTTATTTACTTAACAATTAATAATGAAAACTGTTTGGAAGAGAAGACAAATGGAATAAGTTTTGATGTCATCAACTGACGCACAGGGAAAATTCGCCTTTGTTGCACAATGAAGTTGAAACAATTAAATAGTAAATACTCTGGTCCTCTCCCTCTTTCTACCTCTTTAACTCATGGTAATTTTATGCACTGGAGGCTCATCGACTCATAATTTGAATGAATGTAAATAGTTTGCATTGGAACACAGGGTTGGCAGTGTGCCATGCATCACTCGGAGGACTTAAACAGTTTGAGAGCAGACTGATAGATGAAGCTTGCTGGAGATATGTGGCTGGATGGAAAAGGGAAGGTGTTGGAAGGTTGAGAATATTAATCATAGCAATTATTGAAAGTGTTTTTCGCTGACATCATCGTGCAGACCCATATATCAGCTAGGAGCAGCGTGCTTATGACTTAGTGACACGGGCTGAGTGGAGGACATTGAGCAGTAAAAATTAGCAAGTTATGCCGAGTGAAAAATGAAGCCATCAGAGAGCCATAAGCAGCCAACATTTGTTATTCCAAAAGAATCCATTTCAGGAAGTAGGCTTTGTGGGTGTTATTGTTTGTATCGTTGTTGTCTTTACTGTGAAATACATTCCTTAACAGAGTTACATCCATTGTGTTGGTCCACTGTGCAATCGTGGTTGCTTAGGAAACAAGTCTGCTAGAAGAAGGAACAACAGCTGAATGGTGTTTCATATCCGCAGGAAACATAAGAAGTACAGGCATAAATTGATAATGTCAAAGATTCACACGCAAGTAATCTAAAAATGCTAGAGGAGCCCGTGTGCATAGACGTTGGTGTTCTCTTTGTCCTGCAGCAGGAAGCAGCAGATACCAGGCTCTTGAATCAGTGTTCTCAAGGGTGGAAGAGACTTCCTTAAGTAGAAAAGACCAGCGGTGGAGCATTCACAGGCTTCCATGGAAATAGCTGAACACTCAAATTCATAGAAAGAAATGTACCCTAATTTAGATGCTTTCTGTAAAACACTCCATAATGTCGCAACTGTCTCTTCTTTCTGTCATCTTATTTTTTTTGTCTTTATTCATTTCTTTTGATTATTTCCTCCCCAAACTGGCCAGTAATCTTAAAAAAAAAGAAAAGTCACTTCAGTGTCTTTCTTTTTGTGCTCAATTTGGGGTGTTTAGAACTTAAGAAAAAACTTATGATACTGCAGTGAAAGATTTTTGCACACTTAAAAAAATGGAGTTTGAGTCCCTGACCTACATCAAAGAAAGCATTAATGCGCATGTCATTCTTTTATCTGTCTTCATTCAGCTGTTTGACTGCAATGAAAGAATCACATACTTCTTTTTACGTGACACTTATTTACACACTGTACCGCTCTTTCGTCATGCTCTGTGTAAGCCTGTGCAACGCTCCTTCCCTCCCTAAATTAAAGATGTTGTAAACACACCGCAGCCTCTCCCTCTTTGGAAACTCTCGGGAACATCAGAGGGGTCCCTGAGTCTCTTACGTCTCTCCTGCTGCTCACGTCTGCATCAGCTCCTCTGGGCAACCGCCCAGTTGGCTGCGAGTCTGCCGCCCTGACCCTGAACCCTGAATACGAGGGGTTAGCCAAGGGCCAGCGCAGAGGCTGAGGGTGGGTGTGGTGGCGGAGGTCAGGATGGGGGAGGTGGAGGGGGAGAGACAGCTATTAAACACAACAGAGGAAGGCCCATCAGGATGTGTCTTTTATAGCTGGCTGGTACTTGAAGGCATCAAACCCCACTCCCACAGATGAGAGGCAGGCAGTCCAGCCAGCAGATGAATCCTGTAAGGGTGGAAATGATGGGGTCAGGGTTTTTACAAGGTCAGGAGGAGGTTAGTGGAGGGTCAGGGACTCAGTAATCCCTCCTTTTCAGTCTAGGACATTGGGAGTGTGTTAACTCCTTCACACCCTCTCATAGTAGTTTTTTTATTATTATTATATATATATTATTTACTTTATTGCAGGTCATATTCCAAAGTGCAACATACGATTTTAGAATGATTTTTAGAATGATTCTTTCTTTCTGGACATTCATTGCAGAGACTTAAACAATTGAATCTCATGTATGACAGTCCACTGCCAAAATGTACAGGATTCAAAACATGCAATTTTGGTAATTTTTTACTAAAAGTTTGGCAGCCAATGTTGAAAGGATGTCTTCAAAACAGGCAATGTCATATGATGATGGTATGTTCACTGAGATTGTTGGTTTTCATTCAACAGTGAAATGTATTGATCTCACCAAAAGGTAGGAAATCAATCAAACTTATGGCATACTTTGGATAACGGTTGGTACTTGTATAAGATCTCTATATAATTTGTAGTTTATGGACTAAAAGATGATGTTTACCAACAACCACAAACATCAGCTGAAAATGTGAATCCATGCATCACTATCATCACCACCCTCCAGATGACCCCATCCCACTCACACCTCCTAACCCTTCACCACCCTTCGACCCTTCAGCCCTCCAACCTCTCCTCCCTAACACCATCTCGTTCCTTGTTTCATTTTCATTACAACCCTCCTGCGGGGACTTGAACTTGTTGCCCCGCCTGAACTGGGGCGACAGCTCACTAAATCACTGCCTTTTAGTGGTGCTGCCCCCTTTTTTATACACTTTAATCACCAGACTCCAGTAACCAGGAATATTGGGCCCAGTGTATGGAATTCGCCTCATAAAAGAAAAGGCAGAAGCCACTGATGTGCTTCTCATGGCAGAATCGCTGCTAGAATTCATCTTGTTCTTGCTGAGACAGTGGTGGGGGATTGATGGAGGCGGGGGCTCTCTCTTACGGGTGACAATCAATTGCTCAGGATCAACAGGTTTTAGGCCGTAAACTTGAGGTCATCTCCTATCTAGCCGGCAGTTTCTCATCTGGCGATGCTGGTGTTAATGCTGGTGGGAGGCCTTGGATTTTGTTTGTTATTTATGGTTAGTCACAGGTTTGGAAATGGTTCTGAATGATCGGAGGCCATCTTTCACACAGGGCCTGTCACAGCTCTAAAATGGTTAACCCCATGTGTACACACTGTGGCTGGGAAGTGTAGAAAAACAGAAGGAATTTAAGCTGGTAACATGGAAAAGTTTTGTTTTAAGAAACTTTTGAATGTAGAATTTTTTTTTTTTACATTTCAATATATGAATTGATCCCTTATTGAATAAGATAACTCCCCAAATCCAGCGCTGAATGCTTCTTTCTTCTCCTCCTTCTCTTCCTCTGCTTGTCATCAACATACACAGTACCTGCCTTGATCAATCCCTTTTCTCAAAGCTCATCCCTCCTCTGTCCTCCTCCTCCTCCTCCTGTCCTTCTATTTCATCTCCAACCCAGCATTAATCCTTATCCTCCCTGAGGAAGCCCACTTCGTGCAGCAGCGCGGGTATTTAGAGCCAGTGTTGACATTGGACAGCACGTTAGACAAATATCCCCAACTCAAAAACCACAAGACAAATGGCAGACCCGGGCTCGCTGTGTTCTGGCAATGAGTTTGCTGGTCTGGCTTAGCTGTGGCCAGCTATTCAGCACAGGTGACGTCTTACTGCAAGAAAAAAACTGACCGCTAAGGAGAGTAGGTGGATAGATCAAAGAAAACGTGGGGGCAGAGTAAAAAAAGAGGGAGAGATGGATATAAAATGAAAGGACAGGAGAGACATTAATGTTGAAAATGAGGGAAACAAAGCAAAATCAGAATGTTTTAGGAGGGCATTATCAAGAAAGAACTGAAAAAAGTTAAATGTGCAGCATTAATACTTTGTCTGTCGCACAAATGTGTTGATGATGATGTTTGATCTTCAAAAAAACTAACATTACTAAATCATTTGTCTCCAGAGACTATACGTGGAGGGTTTTGGCAAAACCAGCAACTCCCACAGACAACCAGGTGGTGGCTTTGATTATGGGTGCACGTTACATCAGTTCAAGGTGGAAACAAACACACATACCCACACACAGACAGCACTCACACGCAGACAGCCCCCCATGATGTGACAAGCTATCTACACACGCTCAACACATTACCACACGCATACACACAGCAACACACACACACACACACACTCTTCAGAGATATGGGGCCCGTTTTGACAGCCGCCAAGTTGACTTGGCATTGGTCAGAGTGGAGTGATCCAAGAAAAGCAAAGCGGACCCACGAGAGGGCTGGGGCTTTTGTGTTTGTGGAGTGTCACACTTCATCACGAGGGAAACCCATAACAGGCCCAGGAAGACCTTTGAAGCTATGGGAGGGGTGTGTGGGAATCGCCTCTGTGGCTACCTCTGATGTCAACTCCAATATTCTGATTGCAGGCTATTTCCTGGATTAGGATTGTGTTTGTCGGCTGAGAGGGAAACTGTCCGAGGATTGTATATCAGAGAGCAGACGAGCTAATTGCAGCATCCCACCAGACAATTTACAGATTAAAAAGTATTTTCACCAACGTTGGCCATTGTAACACTATCAGCAAAGCCATAATTTATCCATTGAATGTACACTGATGAGTGAAGACATACGGAAAGAAAAATAATAATCATCTTGTTTGTTTTATCTAGAAATAATCTTAACATGTTAATACATATATTATTCGGAGGACTTTGTATTTACATGCTAGTAGGGCTTGTAATGAAGGTTTGACCATAGAGACAGGTATATGTGAGGTTTTCATTTAAGTATATAGTTTTTATTATAGGGTTTGGCTTGTATCGCAACTAGGCTAAAGGCCAGTGGTTTGGATTACTAAAAGGAGAGTGTCTCTGTAAACCATTAGACTAAAGATCCTGCATGTAGAACAGTATTTGGCAGCAGGGTCAGGTGATAGCAGTGCGTGCAGTTTGCTTTGGCTGCTTCATAATTAGTGGAATGGTGGCGTACTTTAATGGACCACATCCTTTTGGCTGGAGCTTCACAGGCCTCAACCACTGAAGCCATAATTTGAGTCTAGGATGCTAGAAGCAGGGCAAGACAATTTCAAATCAAGGAGAAATATTCAGGAAATTACATTTGTACTTAAGGATGGTTGGCTGGTTTGTACGTCGGAAAGTTTCTTTTCCTGCAGCATTGGATAGGTCAGAGGGATTTTTGTATTCATTTTGAAAATCCTGATTCAAGCAAAAATTCTCTTTAGACTCACGTAAGTAAATTGTATATTTGTGTATCTCCAGATTAAATATGATTAAATGTAGAGGTTTAACAGTACAGTCAGCTCACAGTATAGTATAAAACACAATACGCATGGCAAACATTATACCTGCTAAACATCAGCATTATCGTTGTGAGCATGTTAGCATGCTAACATTAGCACTTAGCTCAAAGCACCACTGTGCCTTGAGTACAGCCTCACAGAGCCGTTAGCATGGCTGTAAACTCTTAGTCTTGTTTAATAATAATAATAAAAAAAATCTCCACATATTAAGACCAAATTTCTGAACTTGGTTGGACTTTCTCCATGTTGTCCAATTTGTTGCTATTAAATCATTCTAAACAAAAACACTGCAGACCCCTCAGAGGCATAATTGATTGTTATGATCCTTTTTTTATTTTAATCTATTTTCCACCATCATCAGATGTGAAATATTGTGAGACCCTTAATTAAATGGGTGCCAAATCAATTCAGGTTGGATCAAAATATGAGATATAAATACAAGAAGCACTGAATCAGCACCACTTTGAAATGGCTCTGAAAGGCACTTTTCAAGGCAAAGATATTTATTATTTTGAAGACCAAATAATAGTTATCAACAAAATGATCTCGGGGCTTTTCACAAAAGAGCTGCAGCCTATGAGGCAAAACATTTTTCATCCATTTTAATGCTTTATGTAGTTTAGAAGCCAAATGGAATGAGGGTAAAGCCAGATTTTCATTGGGGGATTTAAAGCTCAGTTACTGTTTGCAGACTGGGGCTGTTGTTAAAGACGGTGCCATGATCAAACACAATTTGGATCAAACCACGACTTTATTTCACATTCTCTCACATTTCCAATCAAGGACCGATTAGCCTCAGACATTAATGAGCCTACTAATCCATTTGGGCCCCTCGTGATAACAGTTAATTGTCTGTAAAAATGTGTACAGATCCCCGTTTGGGTTGTTTACTAACTGATTTGGATGTGGTTAGGCCCTAAAGAGGTATCATTATGTTGATAGTTCTTTGGAAAATGAGCCCCTGATGGAGGCAACACCAGCGTGGAGTAGAGTTAAGAATACACAGGACTGCTTTCAACCATTGCTCACTTGAGTGCAAATTTATCACTATTTTAAGATAACATTTGGACTGTCATCAGCCCTCATTGAACTTCATCTATAATTAGCTTGAGTTTTCTGTTTTGCTCACTACACTATAGTGAAGGAATTGAACATTTTTACGTAAACCCCTGCCATTTGGGTAGACGTCGATTCACACTGTAAGGTCCAGGAAAAAAAGTCCAGGAACTGGAACCACCAGATGTTCCAGGCAAACGGTGTAATTTGGCACTGCATCCTTTGTGTCCTCTGCTTCATGTTTGTGGCTTAGCTGAAATTTAAATCCAAATTATAGTGAAATTCAAATCCAATTTGTGTCCTGCATAAAGTCAGAATAAAAGTTATACACTGGCTTGAGTTGAAGCAGAAAGTTCAGTTTGACATCAGTAACTAATGTTTAGTTAAACGAGAGGAAATTGGAATTACCATGACAAAGTTCGCTGCTCACATTCCTTTACGTCGTAGAAATAAATCTCTCACAAAATGAAATCTGAAAATTTTGCTTCCTGTTTGGAGTTCAGATAGCACAAATTTGTCCAACTCAAAAATACTCAGCATCTCTGACAGAAAATTAAGTATATTCATACAGGATTGTCATAGTTTGAATAGGCATGAGTCTACATGTCTAATATTAGATTTTGAACAATTTAAAACCTGGTCAAAAGCAAAAAAGGAAACCCCTTTTTGAGCTGATTTGTTAATACTTTTTCATGTATACATGAAAATGTGTGTAATAATTGTAATCTTGACGTGAACAAGATGTAAATCCTGTCAAATGGCCAATATTTCTGCATTACAATAGAGTAATACACAGTTTCGATGAGAAACACTAAAACACCCAATTATTATACTATATTAATACTATATACTATATTATATTATATTATACTTATTATAAAAGGTACTGGGATAAAAAAAAGACTGAACAACCTTGTACCTTTTTTGTTGGCCATGATGATACTGTTGTCATTAAGTTTAAGATTTATCTGTAAGATTTAATCATCATCTATACCATTATACACTCAAACCTCACAACATTTTTAAACAATAAAGTTTTCTTTAAATTGTGCCTGCTCACTCTTCCATGTCTAATCAATAAAAATAAGTAACGTTTTTATTATCATGAAACTTAAACTTTGAGCTGTTATTCTTGACACATTGCCAGTAAATGTTTTGCAAATACCCACAATCCACTACTCCTATCAAGAAAGAAGTATACATGATGCACTGTGTTACTGTGCAGCATATGTACTTGCTTTGTCATGTTGCTGAAGGGACCAGAAGTGTGTACGTGTGTTTGTATTCTGGCCACTCAGCGTGCAACCTTGGCTGGCCTGTTCTGACACTCAATTTATCGTCTTGTGATTTGAGGCCTTAGTTTCTCATTACAGCCAAAGTTTTTGTGTCCTTGTGCGACAAAAATTAGTTTGTGTGTCTGTGTAAATCACCTGTCATATGCACATGCTCCTTTAAGAAAAGGCCAAGGGTGTCATTTGATTCCTGCTGCCTTGCTTTCATATTTATGCGTCTCATATTCACGTCCATTGGCTGTGTCTCAGTTGGGCTATCCATCAACACTTTTTATCCCCATCGCACCAACAATACGGACATAAAACGCTCTTTTACGTCAGCAAAATGCTGCCACAAATAAAACCGGAACAATACACCTCTTTATTTGTCTGGGTAATAAACTACATAAATTAAAACTGATAAGTGACAAAATTTGCATTGGTCATATCCTATGGGCTTGGGCTTTAATGGAAATGACTAGAGGCAGTGAAGCTGTATTATAAAGTATTGCCCATTGGAAAACATAGGTGATATATTAATGAGTTTACAAAACTGAAGGACAACCAGACCCAGGGGGATGTGTCCTGCTCTCTCCAAGACAAGGCCATTTTTCACACCAACACGTCAAAGAAACATTTTGAAAACTATCCTATCACTCATCCTGTCAAATGAAATTTCCAACGCTTTGTGAAATATTCATTTTACAAATGTATTTGTAGTTTCTTATTGTCATGGTGCATGTATTGTATTTTGGTTCACCTGCCCAGGGACTGAGGATGAATATTACCTGTCCAGTATGGTATCTCAATAAAATACATCAGATCTCATGGAAGTTTAGATTTTTATTGTAGCCACATTAAATAATAAAAGAATAATGGTCCATGTTAAATAATTTAGAATTAATAAATACTGCAAATGAAGGGAGAAGGAAACAATCAAACAAAGGAACAAGGAATGAAGGAAAATATTGAAAACATTACATAATTTATTATTTACTCACTTCTCTGTTCTCAGTCTGTACTACCTGTACCACAACACACATGGTGCTCATTTGCAGGTTGTAGATTTTGCCATATATTCAGGATGAATAAAACAAAAACCAAACAAAAACAAAAAAGGGAACCTAGTTAAAAGCAATGGGATGAAGAGACGTCTCTCTCAATTTTGTACACTCAAACAAAATCAGTTGCCTTTAGCCTGCTTAGGGGTAGAAGGTGAGGGAAGCACACAAAAGCAGTGCAATTATTCTGCTCTGGCACAACAACAGAGAGCAAAAAGAGCATCAAAGGCTTTCCTCTGAGCAAAATAGGGCTCCCTCAGAGGAAAAGTGCAACCTGTGTGTGTGAATACCAGTGCATGGACTTTTGGTCCTCTCTTGAGACACAAGATGCAAAGGATGTGTGTCAGTGTCAGTATTAGTTACAATGCATATCCACTTTAATTACGTTATACTGTAGTACAGTATTCATCAGCAATACTCTAAATGGCAGTTTTAAAAATTTGCTTTAAATGTGGTAAGTTTATCATAGCTGAAAAAACTATATGTGAAATTTATATTTTCACATGTATATATTTCACTTATGAAATGTCCGCAAAAACGAATGTAACTTTTTTTATTCATTAAAATGTGTTTCATGTAATATATGTGAAATTATTGCTTTCACACATGACGTCTTACATCTAATTCAAGTTCAACACTGTGCCTGCCTGCATAGTTGTTTGTGTGTGCTGTTGTGTTAGTGAATAAGAGAGATACATTTTTATTTTATTTTTTATTTTTTTACATTTATTTTATCTTTATTCATTATTTTTACCTCTATTATTTATTATTATTTATTTACTTATTTCAATTTTTGCATATTTTTTCAACAATTTGTTGTCATCGGTTTGTGTCTTTCATTTTAGTATATAGTAATGTGAACACCATTAATTCTCTTTTTTATTTAAAAATACTGAATTACCATACTTACATTTTTAACTTTGAACAACCTCTCAATACTGTACTTAATTATGGTCCTGCCCGTTAAGCAAAACTTATTTTTAATTTGAAAAAAAAAGAGAGAAAATGCCAGGGATTGATTTTCTATCAGGCATATTCGAGGGCAACTTGGTATATAGACGGGTCCTTTAATAACCCGGAAGTCTAGCTCTCACATGTTGTTGTGTACATGCACCGGTTGCTAAGCACAGTTATCACATTGTGCACCATTATAGCCAGTAAATTTGATGTCATTAGACTCTTGAGCAAAAAATAAGAAGATGAAAGTGGTCGCGTTAATAAGGTAACCGTGCATCTTGACTGTAACTGTCTCACAGTTCTGTCACTGATGTTTTTGCTAGCGTGGCTGTAAATCTCAGATGGTTTGCTGTGAACAAACGCTACATAACTTGTTCTTATTAGGTGTAAGGTTTTTTATTTCGCCTATGACTTTCTTGTAAACCAGAATATACCATGGCACTTGTAGAAGTCCAAAACGATAGACTATAAAGGTGTTGAAAACCCAAACAAGAGTAGCACACAGCAGCTAACTCAGTGTAGTATGGTAAAGACTGTTTAGAATAGAGCATCCTCAGTATAATAAGGACAGCCACAAACAGGTTCTTCATCACTGAATATTAATGCTGCTGCATCACATTCCCAGATCACCTCTGATAATGTATAGGTCTGCATCTTAATGATTCAAACACAGCTTTACCTCTGTGCCTATTTCTCATGCTGTGTTCCAGTGGGGGCAAAGACAGCTGCTACAACATGATGCAGTGTGTCGCTGCCGGGCACCGGATCGTAGCTCTGGCCAACCTCCGTCCTGCTAACACAGGTGAGCGAGGTTTACATGATCTACAGGGGCAATATGGGCCAGCCAGCTGCACTTCTGCGGACCAAGAAACTAAAGAAGTGTACACACTCAAAGTACTGCAGAACTTCATGAACTGTAAATCCCACAGGAGTGTTTGTGGCATGCTACTATAGTTGATATGTTATGCTTTAGAGCTGCAGCGGTTAATTGATTGATCAACAGAAAGTGAAATTGATCAATCATTAAAGTACATTTACACCATAAATGCCTAATATTTGATGATTTCAGCTTAAGTAATGTTGAATATTGAATATCTTGGGGTTTTTGACTGTTGGTCGAACAAACAAAGCAATTGAAAACATCACTTTGGTAAATATGGTGCTCATTTTTCACTATTTTCTGATGTTTCACAGACCAAAAAGTAATCAATTGATTGAGAAAATAATCGGCAGATTAATTGACAATGAAATAATTGGTAGTTACAGCCCCACTATAGTTCATGGTTACTTTGGCTGAGAAGAAGATTGATACCAGCTGAGTTACAATACATTAAACACAAAAAAAATGAATAATATGTTTGTTAAGTTATGAGAATTATTATCGTCTAGTGCACACTGTTTTTGGTCCCTGTTGTATGGAATTCAGTATGGTCCAAAAGTAAATAAATAATAAAAACACAATCAAATAAATATTCATATGAAATACAAAAAACACTATAAGCTGAATGAGAGAATAAATTGTGAAATAATATGTTATTAAAACTCAACTTTTATCGCTATTTTCATGGTGACTGAAGTTTATTTTTGTTTCATTATAGCAAGTTTTACTTTAAAAGGCTTGTTTTTATTTCATGTTGACATTTTTCATAGTGAGACTTTCATTTCATTGTGTCGCTTTTAAGAATAAAGTAAATGACAATTTTCATCATAATTAGTTGAGTTAAATAATTTGAATTTATATATTCGTAGATATGATTATTTTATTATATCTTATTTCTTTGTTTTGGCCCACGTGGATCTTAATGTAATCTGAAATTAGCTTCTGGATGTTAATTCACTATTTCCACAAAACTGCAACATCACATAGTGCTGTTTATCAGACACATGATCTGTGGCTTACCACCGGACACTAGCCTAAACATCTTTTCCTTCATGCCACAGATGAGTTGGACAGCTACATGTATCAGACAGTGGGCCACCAGGCCATAGACCTGTATGCTGAAGCCATGGATCTGCCCCTGTATAGACGCACCATCCAGGGCTCTAGCCTGGACATCAGCAGAAACTACAGTGAGACAGAGGGCGATGAGGTGGAGGACCTGTATGAGCTGCTGCACCTCGTCAAGGTAAGCCTCTCTGTCCCCGCCATTAGTGAGAGATAAAGGGTTTTGTTCTCCTAACACTGTGTTGGTCTGCAGAGTGGATGCTGCCTGACTTTCAGGTTTCAACTTTCGACTTTCAGGTCCTTTAGCCAAAAGGCCTTAATACTTGAGCAACTCACCCCTCTTATTTTCCATGCACAAACAGGTTTTATTAGTTTTATTTTCATAATGACTGATACTGTCATCACCAACAGTTACAAATACATCAAACAAACTCAAGGATATTGTATTGCTGTATGTATCTATTACATCATCCCAAGTACGAACAAGTACAAGTATCTCAGCTTTTTAACATTTACAAACAATTGACTAACTTTATTTGGACACACAGAAGAAAATCAGCACTGGCGTTGCACCATTGTCTTCAGTCTTGCTACCTGCCAAACCTGCCAAAGTCCAATATAAACATGGGCTTTAGGCTTGGTTTGGTTTGATGGCTCCTTAGAAAAATATCTGTGTCTCTGTGTCTTGCTGAATGTTCCAGTTTCTTCACCTGCCATTTGTTTGCTTGGCTTTTTTCCATTTTTGTGCTGAACAGGTACAATACAGTCAGGTTGAAAAATCCCTTTCTAAAGTACAGTATGTGTCACAACAAAATGCTGTTTCAACAAGAAACACATTAAACTAAAAATGCAATATGCTCTTTAAAGTACCATTTGATTGTGACTTTAATTAGGATCATTTGTGACGACAATTTTACATTTTTCCTAAATTATCAGTATTTTACTTAACTTACTAAATTATTCAGCGGAAAACAATTCCCCATACATTACATCTTAAGTTAGGCCTTTTTGAAATATTATTTCATGTATTTTGTTATTTTATTTACGTTCATTTTAGAAAATGGTGCAATTTGAAAGACATAATATATGCATACACACATTCACATACATATACGCAAACCTAAATATGCACAAATGTATATCTACATAAAAAACTGTACTGTAATAAAGCGTCTGACCACAAATCTGGAAAAAAAATCCAAATTTTATTTCCACATGTGATGTGAGAGGCTTCATTAATGAAAGAGAGAGTGAATCTCATTCAGAATAGTATTACAATACACCATAATCATGTGAACTCACTCTTGCAATGCTTCATTGAGCGTATACAAAAGTAGTCATCGTTTTGACTCCTTGCCACCACTGACATATGCTTGACTGCTTTTTAGTGAACAAGCTCTCAGAGCACTACTAAACTTCTCATCTCGGCTAGGGTTCATGACATATGTCACACTGTTGAGATGTTTTACAAGTCATTCTCTGTGGATTCAGAGTCACTTACTAGCCCATCAGCGCTGTCTCAAAGACCCTCCTTGTCTAGCTTCATCTGGCCTGCTGTACACTAACAGTCCTTAGCACCTATTGTAAAGTGCAACCAAGCTGCTCAGGAGATTAAAAAACCCTGTTTGTGCTTTTAGTCTGTCTTATTTAGTATGTCTTGATTTCACTTTCAAAGTGGAGTAAGTTTTCTTTTTATCTTACTCTGGAAAAATGGTGTGCCTGTTGTATCAGTTAATTAAAGTTTTATGTGTGAAGTTGGAGCGAGGTGCCCTTCAACAACTGGCTTCACAGGAAAAATTCCATTCTTTTTTTTATCTCACTTGACAGAAGATCAGATGCAAAAATTAATCACCAAATTAATATTTCATCAAATACCACTTTTGCCAGGACGTTGAGAAAATATTCATTTGATGCCAAATTATGTATGAGACCTCGGTGGTCTGATGTGGTGCAGGGTGGCTGACTGACAGGTTTGAGACAACTGTGTGTGTGTTTAACACACCGCTGGCACTGCCTGCCTACCTGACCGCCTGCAGCCATGAGGAAGCTACCTGGACGCACACTTCAACAGCAGCAACAGCTCTCCCTGCTGTCAGCGCAAACAGGGTGTGGGATTGATCCTGTGTAACACTTTTCCCCTCTGCACCCCCACACAACCTCTCATTTTAGCTTGCAGCATCAAAATTTAAGAGCCTCTTATGGGAAGGTGGATAGGAGTTTGTTGTTGAGATGGGAGTTGGCTTGACGTGGTGTAAATGAGAGAGGGGGGGTGCTTGGTTCTTCCTGTAGGTCTGTGTGGAGACGTGTTCATCCGGAGCTGGGGGCTGCTCCAGGGCCCCTGCATGTCCGCACACCGCCTGGGTGGCAAGGGCCAGTCAGCCTGCCTCAGGGCATTTCGCGCCCTCTGCCTGACTTTCTTTGTCGTCTTCTGTATAAATCGCAGGCTTTACACATGCGGCTACATGAGAAAGCTCTTGTTTGTGTGTTTTCCTGTGAGTACGCACACATTCACACAGACCAATTTCTGCTTTTTGGGCTCTCATGAGTATTCACAGTCAAACAGTGGACATCTCTCTGGTACATGATGCAATATACCATCTCTGCCTGTGGTCAGGGCTCTAATTGCAAAGGGCTGCTAATTTCCCATTTCCAGGGCTTCTCTGGTCTGACCTCACCAGTCAGACGGGCCATAGATCAGGGCAGTTGGACTCCCATGGGGCCCTCATGGGCTAGCAGACCTCCAGTCGTCTCCTCGTTTACCCCTCTCACCGTCATCAACAGACCTGCACCATAAACAACAGGCTTCCTCTCTCTCTCACTGAGTGATGTCAACCATAAGAATACAACTTTTTTATCTCAAATTTCAAGTTACTGCTCTCTGAAGTTTCTTTTTTGGCATTCTTACTAATCGGGTAGGTTCACTAACTTGTACCATTTGTACCACATTGCGAAGGGTAGTAAACTCATGCAAGTCATTGCATCCCCTGAAACTCACACAATTCTGTCAGAGCATCTCAAATCTCTTAAAAAGTCATGGATTATGTATATATAACACATATGTCTGGTTTACTAGGAAAAAAATGTTTTATTTTTTTTGTCAACATAAAGTTGGTGGTGTTGTTGATTGGTGAAGGAAATGATAGAGGGGGGAGAAAGAGAGGAAAAAAACACTTCTTTTGATAATGAGCTGTTAAATCACCCTTACTGGAAAAGAACAGTTTTAGCATGAAAAAAATGTGTTCTGTTTGGAAAGTGTGATATTTTGAAAGATTCTTTCTAGCAGTTTGAATTAATTAGAAGTTACAAGATTATATTTGGCAAATGACACTTGAGCATAGATGAAAGAATTTTTTTTTTCTCAGATCCAGAGTTGATGAGTTTTAAGTGGATATTTTTTCCCTCCTCCTCCTTTGCAGTGCTGGCAACAGACCCGTAGCATGAGCCAACAGTGCCATCTACGGATCAGTCCTGGAAGCTGACAGACCAAAGAGACTCTCTACACTTTGGCCTCTCGGAGAATGTTTGGAGCCATTCAAAAGATTCAAAGGAAGAGATCATATTCTTCAGAGCCATTGTTGATAGAGAAAAAAAAGGCCAATTATAATAGAAAAAATGAGCCGTCCATCCCCTGGCAGTAGTGATAATGGCAGAATGACAATGTGGCCCTATCGTTGGCTCCTTAGCTCTCATCACTGGCTGTGTATGGCAGTGTGTCTTTGAAGTTTGTAACCTGATAGACATGCAAGCCACAGCGTACCCCATCCCATCCTGCTAGGTGCTGATCTTTGAACCCGCTCTTTGAGGGGGAGAAATAACAGTTTTGTCAGCGGTGGGGGGGATCGTTCACTTTGGGACATCTATGGCTGTAAGGGTATATTTTCATAAAACAGATGACGCCCTTGTGTCCTCTGCCGGGCTTCAAAGGCAAGCTAAAATATAAACATTATGTAAAGGATAAGTCTGTATACGTTTAAAACATTTTGATTTATAGTTTGTAATTTAAATACTCTCTTTTTTCATGTCAAAGTATCCATGTTTGTGTGGATTTTGAAATTGGATTTCGTAGCTTGTGTGTCCACACTTCATGTGTGTGGTTGGTCTGCTCTCCTCTGCTGTGATCTGCTGTGATGTGTGATACAGATCAGCAGTGTCAGTCACCCCCGGCTGTAATGCCAGTCCCCCCGAAGGCCTGCAAAACCCCTCATATTAGTCATATCACATCCCTCAAGTCCTTTATCCTTCTCTCTGTGCTCTGTGACCTGACACAGTGGCTCTTTATGCCCCGTGACCCTGCTTGTGTGTGTGTGTGGGTGTGTGCGTGCACGTTCGTGTGTTCAAGGTCAGGTCAAATCGGGCCTCTGTTACATGATAACAGGTCTATCTCTGTTCTCCTTACACACCTCTGCCTCTCTTTTTTTGCCCCAGTTTGCCTTCTTTCAACACTCTACGGTAGAAAGAAGTGCTCTCACTGCTCTCATCCATATACACTCTTTTTCTCTCTGCCAAACCCAGCTGCACACTACTTGATGTTGCACACAAGTTGATGTTTTTATTTCATTTTTCAAGATGTTTTCCAGTTGTTGTTTTTTTTTTACACTTTTACAAGATATTTTATATTTTTAAGATGGTTTTCAGCAGAACCTTTTACAACAGAAAGATGTTGAGCCTTGAAAGTAGCACAGCCTACAGGGCACGAATGGCAGTGAGTTTTGGGAAGATGCAACTAGAGCTTCAATCACTTGATGTAGTGATAGATAATATATAAAAAGATAGTGACTCTGTTGCAGCAACTCTGCAACCTTTGAGCTGATGAATAAAGACAAAGACATTTAAGCTCATTAGAGTGATGAGGAACAATAGATGATATCTATGCACACGTTCCTTTCTGCCAGCTCTAATTAGCAGCATTGTGACATCTCTGTCGTACTGAGACCCAGCTTTGAGAACGATGGAAATGTTACTTTCAAATCTAATTTCCTATCCTGTAATGCATTCGACTTTTCAGAAACACTGTTTTTTTTGTTGTTTTTTTTAAAAGTTCTTTTGTTTTTTGGATAACTGATTTCACGGGTCAGTTAACACACTTCCTCCCTCCCCCCCTTTTTTTTATCAAGCCGATATGTTTTTTTCCTGGAGATGTCTGGGAAAAGTCTTGGAGAGGTGCACTGAGACCTTTAGGCCTTTGTAGATGAAACATTCCTCTCTGTTGGTGTGTGTTAAAACACCTTGTTTTTAGTGAGATAATCCTTTTCTTAAACTCGCACACCCTCTTCCCCCCATTCACTGTTCCTCCTGACCTTACACACACAAACTCCCCCCTCATCCTCAGTCTCTACCACCACTCCATTATTGACATCAGCAGACAAGATTGGGGCCCTCTGAGATCGCAGAGGCAGTCTGTCCACAAGTCCAAACATTCTTTTTCATTCTTCCCTCTCCCTCGCTCCTTCTTTCTTTCTTCTGCTGGCATCTTTGTCTCCATTGTATTGTCGTCGCACTTTCATCCGGACCCTTCAGAAGCCTGGCACTGCGTTGTTGCGAGTGCCCTGACGGAGGTTGTATCCTGCTGCGAGGAAAGGAGGGAGAGGGATTGAGGGAGAAGAGAACGAAAGGAGCAGAGAGAGGGAGGAGGGCAGGCTGGCTGGCTGGCTGGCAGAGGAATCTCCATTTGAACCAGGAGCTCTGTGGTATTGATTAGGGAGCTGAGGTGTTGTGAGACAAGTCGTTGAGGAGGGGTGTGAACTATGAAGGAAGGGGGGGTTGGTCAAAATCAAACACGCAGCCCTTCTCTGATTACCGGCATGGTGCAGCATTAGACGTACATTGGGGGCTCAACAGGAAAATGGATTTCTTTAAAAAGCTGCTTAATACATAAATCATGACCTCTGGGGTCACAGCGAGGGTTTAGGAGATCAGATCAATAACAAAGCTAATGCAAGCTTGTTGTAGCTGGTTCGCGGTGTAGAGAGACCTCTAAATGGTGTTATTGGAAGTAGCCTACAAGCAGTCTAAAACCGATGGATAATCACTTTGTAGAAAGTTTTCTTTTATTACATTTTCAGTGCAAGTTTCGAGTACCGTACTTAAGGATATATTTCAGCATGAGCCAGTATAGATTCCTTCATACGGCTGTCTCTCTGTGTCGCCTCGCTATGTGATAGCCATTGTTATCTTTCCCTTTGGTCTGAGACTGCTCGTATTTATGTCGGTCGACACAGTGGCAGTGGGGTTGAGATTGCAGGCTTGTTTTGCACATGAGGAAGGATAGCATTAGCGCTGAGATAATGGCACTGTGTATTGTTCGCTGGCCGTGTGGAAGTGGTGGGACAGGATCTATTAGATGCAGGCCCATTTCCCTCCAACTGACGCTAACAGTCCCCACAAACATTAGATAAAGAGCCTAGCCTCAAGCCTTTGTAATTTGTTTGTATTTTTCTGCTTAATGTACTTTGCTCAATCTTGTTTAGCGATGATGGAGGCTGATAGCCTTATCTCGCCTTGCCAAGGGCATGAGCCACTACCACTGCTTGGTTGAACATTGTTCCGACGAAGAACATGTGTGTTTCTGGTCTTTTTTTCTCCCTGATTTTATTTTGATGCAGGATGAATTGTAGATGTATCAAGGGGTTATTTGCATTTGAGACATTTGCAAATATGTTCTATCATGCACTGATGTAAATACACCATTATGGAAAGTGTATTACTATTATTTCTCTTTTGTTTGACTGTTCATATAAAAAATTAAGGGGAATCTGTGATTATTTTCTAAGCCTGGCAGACCAAATTTGATTTCTTTTCTCATTGTTGTCATTGTGTGTTTTGTCACTTTTTCTTCAAAATGCCTTTGGATGTCCTTCCTTTCAAAACAGCTGCTACTTTTGATCATCAGAGGTCTATTGTTACATCTTCACTGTCACCCTTGATGAAAATATTTTTATTATGCTTTCTTCTTCTTTTTTAGAAGTCAAATTTCAAGTTAATATGAAATATGAAGTCAGATTTACATGGCTTCCACAGGCTAATGTATTGCTCCATTTGGATTCTAGCCAGTTGTTTTTACTCTGCAGCCCCATGTAAGGGTGTGAAGGATAATCCAGCCATTTAAGAAAAACAGAAGTAACTGAGGAGGTTGGACGTGTAATAAAACCTTTTAAACTCACCAGTATCAACAGCTAGTCAGGGCCAATACTGCCTGTCTCAGAACAGACAGCTGAGGAATAGTGCTAAGTCTTTCAACTCCCTGCCATTCATCTACTCCAAAATTAAGAGGGCTTTTATGTTTTGTTTTGTGAACCATTCCCCTCAAGAAATATTTGCGGCAGGCCCCATCACCTCCCGCAGCTAAAGTCATAACCAGCCGTAGAAAAACACTGTCTGGAGTCTGGAGAGTGGGTTAAACCAGCATCATTGCTATATTTTCCTCTAGTCTCTCTCTGGGGAGGGAAGGGGGGAGGATTGGGGGGAGGGAGGGGGGTTCATGATGTCTGTTGGCGCTATGGAGGATAGAGGACAGGAGAGCCAAGATGCCAAGAGCCTGGAACCTGACCTCACCAGAAAAACATTTACATTTTGGAGTGTGTGTGTGTTTCTAGGCCAGTGCGTGACTGTGTGTATATACATGGACGTCAATACATGTGCATGCATACACCCTGTGGACTAGGGGGTTGTTACGGACCATGAAAAGCAACTGACATAGTTTACCTCTCTGTGGCATGAGACTCCTTCTTTGATTCTGTCCTACTCGCTTTCTGGAAGCAGCTTCCTGTTTCAGACGCTCAAACACTTTTACCTCAGCCAAGTGGGAATGTTGCTATGACAGAGCTGGGATTATGACTTTGTTTTATTCCCGACAGAAAACTGCAGCTGATGCTTATTTATTGGAACACCTTATCTTTTTAATGGTAAGAGGCAAGACCTTGAATGCTTGGAGGAAGTTACATGATTTCCTGTCATCTTAGAAAATCCCAAAACAGTTTATCATCTGGGAGTAGGGGCACAGAGTGACAATTTGTTTAATGTAGAAACAACCGTTAAAATATTGCATTTTTTAAGAGCCAATACTAACTAAACTTGTTTGCTTGAATTGCAAGTATTCATGGACATCGATAAACAACCTTATGTCTCCCCGCTGCTTCTCAACATTTAGTTTTCCATGCGTGTAGATATGGAAAGCCTCCTTGTCCTTGGCCTGCTGAAACTAGGGCTTTGTGCTTGCTTTGGCCAAGGCCCTCTCCCTCCCTGCCTGACGACTGGCTGGGCCTGTGTTTACGTAACCATATATATCTGAGAGGAAACTCGTGAAACGTTAATCTCTCTACTTTTTAACCCTGATGAATTTCTACATTTTCCAGCTGTGCGGCATGGCATATTTATGCTCAGGCTCTATCACTGAAAACAGCTCTGTCACTGTAAATGAATCACTATCCAAGACTAAAGAGTGTGTGTATATGTGTGTGTAAACTTCAGGCTAGGAAACTGTACAAATACAAACTCAGCCATGAAAAGCTGCAGTAGTACCTCCATGGATTATATTTGCAGCTTCTTTTTCATTCTTCTCCAGACCCAAATCAGTTCTTGCTGACCTGTCACTTGTCACGTTGCTGTGGGCTGATAAGCGCCCCTCACTCATCGCGTTGATGAGACAATGTCTCGTGTCATATCCTCTGTTGGCTGGTCACACCTGCATCGTGGCCTCAGCGGAGGATAATACTTTCCCCTATTCTGCTTCCTCTCTCCCCTTCTTGTAACTCTGACCTGCATCATCTCAGGAACCGGTCGGGGTATTTAGGTTTATGAGCAGCTGGCTTTGTGAGCAGTTTGTTTTTCTTACTCCACCACTCTGTATGGTTGAGGACTGACACGTGGTGAGTCATCTTGCCGGCCCATCCACGAGCACAAAGGAAGAACCCGTCTTTCAACAGCTGCTTCAAACAGACAGCCCCACCAATTTACCAAAGGGAATGTCTCTGAAAGCCTTTCAGAACAAGGTTTCGGCCGATGTTTGCTTTACAAAGACATTCGCTAAGCTTGCATGTCCATTTGTTGCTTTATTTTGATGGATCAGACATTGTACATAGTGTTTTAGCCTCAGTATATATAAGCAGTATATAATCTTGTAGGCATTGGGTGTAACTTAAAACATTATAATTGGTCCAAACTACAACCTGCACCTTGTGCGCACCTCTTCCACATCCTACTACTCCTTCAGCAACTGTGAGAGTCACCTTGTAGTATAACTGTCTGTACAGAATGGTAATGAGGAAGCTGATTTAAAACAAATAACAAGTGTCTCCTCCTACTAAGCTCACACTAAGCTTCCTGTCAGTTTGGCATGTCTGAGTTGTCAGGACAACCCAACACGCCCCAGGACTATGTCCGCATTACATTAAACACAATCGCTTGACCCTAGCTGGCCCTATCGCCTGTACCACATCTACTTGAGCTGCTACAACAAGGTTCAACCCCCTCACCATGTTCCCACCATGTAGGGGAACAGGGGGAGAACAATCCCATTACATTACAACAGGCCCAGAGCTGATCTAATGGAGAGAACATTAAAACCATGTCGCGTCCAGTCACTTACTTGATGGATCCTGGGAGAGAGGGATGAAGAGGAGGTGAGGCGGCAAGGAGAAGGAGTGTCGGCAAGAAGGGGGAAGGGATAGGAGGCTGTGGGGTTAGAGGTGGTGTTGATATGACAGTGCGGATGTGGCAATGGAAGGCTTGTGGTGGTACCCCGGTGCCCTTGAGCAAACTGTCATTCAAACCACTTTAATTAATTTCTCCACTTTGTCTTCCTCCCCGCCTCCCTGCCATCACACACAAGCATACTACATACAGGAGGCGGTAATATGATGGAAAGTACGTGTCAACAACTTTAGACTCGATAAAAAGAGGATTTTGTAATGGAAATGTGTGGCCTTGTGTCTGTAATAGCCAAGATCTGCCAACGCTGGCTTCCTAGTTGTCAGAACAGGCTGAAGCAGGCACGTTGGAAACCCACCATTTTGCAAAATGGAGCTTTGTATTGTTAGGGTGTATAATTAAGACCTCATTGTGACAACCATTGAGAGAGAGCTAATGAGGGTTCTGATGTATTCCATATGAATATGAATATTGAATTTTTAATATTTTATGGCTTTCTAATTGCCTTGGTTGCTGTTAATGGCTTTGACTGTTGAATATCACCCAGACTGAATGTGTGGCATGTGCAAGTACCTTTTTAAGCTGAGAGCTGAAATAAAATAGCCGCATTCTCAAGTCGAATTCTTTGCTTTATGATTGTCGTGTATGTATCTTTGGGGCAGATACATGTCTTGACTGAAAGCATGTCTGTGACTGTGAATACATTTGAACCACTCTTTTACTCCCTTACTAAGATGAATGTATATATAATTACAAAGTATATCACACACACTACCTTGATATGGAGTTTAATGGCCGTATCGTTTCTTTGTGGAGCATGTCTGCTGGCCTTAATCTTCCCCACAGCTGACATCTTAATAACTCAGCCCTCTCCATCCATTTCCACGGGAGACATCCGGATGTTGGGGAAGGATTAGTTTAATGAATTTGACAATTAGTAACAGAAGTTAATGACTGCATGGGGCTAAGTACCCTGATGGACATGGCTGGAGGGACTGAGGGCTTCCATTGCTCTGGGCCATAGATCCTCATTAATAGCTTTTCTGCCTGCTGGAGAGGACAGGGGAAGCCAGGCCAGGCCTTTGTTTAGTCTGCGTCTGACGGGGCTGCTAGGGGGTTGCACTGTTGCACAACGCCACGCCAGAATTAGTCCCGCTTTGGGCGTGAGTTAATGCAGGGCCTCGGGTCCTGGATCAGGTGAAGCTTCCTTTAATGAGCTAGGGTCATTAAACGTTGAAAAAAGAAAAGTGACATGGAATCGGGGCAGGCAGGGAGCTCTTTCTTCGGATCTTGTGCCAGCAGTCATGAAGAAAGAAAAGTGGCCCGTGGGTCACAAGAGTCCTCATGACCTCGGCCTTGATTTATCGCTATGTTAACTTCTTACCCGGATTCCACCTCTAATGCAGTCAAAACATCGTTTAACCAGATAGCTCTCATAAAGATTTTATTATTATTTATTATTATACTGTGCTTCATGAGCTACCTTGTCGCTTTGTCAGGTATTCCCACTATAAACCATTTTGATAAATTTTTCAGCTACCATAAAATCAAAGTTTGTATTTTTTTATGGCGTCATGAATACACATGAAACAATTCCCATAAAATCCATCAATTCAGGTTTATACATACATATACCACTTCTTCACAATAATTTATCCTACCCTTCTCACAGAGGATGAGAAAGTATGTCTAGTATTTTACAAAATCGCGTCCGGAGCAGCATTAGCTGCCCCCTCATTCCTGCCTGTCTCCTGGTGATAGCTATAATAGTGACCAAAACATAACTGCATCCAAAAATAATCATTTTCCAAAGCTGTTTGCCAAAAGGTCTACTAGCTACAGTCTCCATTGAAAACAAGGGGATGTGTGAGAAATTTGTCTTGGGTTGTCATTAGTGGCGAGTATGCCTGGGTATTATAAGGCTGCATGATGTAATGTAATGAGAGCCAGTGAAAAGAGAAGCCATTTAATTGGGGGAGGCTGAGTCAAAACCTCAGAGGCCCAAGTACCTACAACAGTCTGCCTCCAGAGAGAAGGGGAGTCAGAGAGACAGAAACACAAGACGAGGATGTTGTTTGCTGTTGCTCTGATGCTCTGTTATTCTGTCAGGCCAAGTCTGGTCCTGCCAAGTTTAAAGCCGAGGGACCAAATTGGCGTTGATGTAGCACACTCCTTCAACACTTTCATTCCTATCTCCTTTCCTCTTTCTCTCTGTCTCTCCATATCCCACTCTTTACCTTCTAATATGCCTCTTTAGGAAGTGACAGTTGTATTTAGGGAAAAGGTTATCATTGTATTAGAATAGTGTGCTGGCCCCGAGGCTTACCTAGAATTACATGACACTGCCTGCAGCCCCCTTCGCTCTGTGCTGGGCTGAAATGTTATCAGTCTGACTTAATTACTGTCACTGGGCAGTGGAATTGACTGTAATGTGTATTCCAGTGTTGGACACGTTGGAGAGATATTAAAACTTGAGTGCTGAATCCCAAGTTAAGATCACCTGGTGTTTAACTTTAGGTCAAAGAGTTAAATTCTAGCTGCGTATTTGTCTTTATGTGTTTAGCTTCAGCTTTATACCTCACATCCTCTGCTGCACCGTAAACACCACACACACAGAGCACATCCTTTATCTGATTAGCTGGCACGCCTACGTGGAGCTATGTGCGCGTGTGTGTGTGTGAGGCACGGTGCGTCGCAGCGCAGCGTCAGGCCCCAGGCAGGGCATGGATTTCATTTAGGAAAGTATCAAAGGTTTACACGCTGTTCGCTTTAATCAGCATGTTTATCAGGCAGAGAAAAATTGCAGGAAGGGACCACAGGGAGAAGGAGGGGTGGGGGGTTATCTTAAGGACCAGTAGCCAGGGAAATTGATAATGGCTACAAGGTAATTTACTGGAGACTTGTGCATCCCTCCACTGCTTCTACCCTTGCCTCACATTCTAATTACAGCCCATGTAATGTTCTAATGAATCTGCAGGTGTGTGTCTGTAGGGGAGGGGCGTGAAGGTAGGGAGGGGAGTTGTGCGTGCATGCAAGTGTATGTATGTGTGTGAGCACGCACTGCTTCCTTGCACCTACGTGCGTTTGTTTGTGCGTGTCACCGCAGATGAAGCCTGTTTTCATGAGAGAAGACTGAACGCATCTCAAGGCTGTGTCAGTATCTCTCGAGTGCATAGTTGTCTCACTGTTTCTGAAATATGAATATGATATGAAAAGCAATTAGATTAGCCCTCAGCAATATTAAAGATACATGCCACTCACAGACACAATGCTCCACTGATACTTCTAGTTGTCACTTGGTTCCGTCTTCCAGCCGGGTGTGTAGAGGATGGAAGCTGCGGCCAGACGCACTCATCTCCCTCTCACACTAGACTGCTGATAAGGTCCAGGAACTGCCTATAGTTGTGCTGGGGCCTCCAGTCACACACTCGCATGAACGCATAAACACTCACTCACATGAGCCATGTACGCAAACCTCCAGGGGATATGGGCTGGACCAGAAAGGCCTTGATATGACCAGACTGTAAACATCCCCACAGGATTGCGGTCCAATGAAAGGAAAGAGCCGTCAGGAATTTGCTTTCTTTGTCTGTTTCAGTCTCTGTGTGTGTATATGTTTACATGTGTTTGTGTGGTTTTGTTCAGATAACACTTTGGGATGCCATTGTGGGTTGAGCAAGGAGTATTTGGCCCCGTGGGACAGTGACATCATATTACCGTTACAATGCACGTTGTACATACTGTATAATGGAAAAGGCAAGAAATCTTTGTGGTTAAGTTTCCTCCGTCTTTTCTTCCTCACAGGAAAAGGAGGGTGTCGAGGCAGTGTCTGTAGGGGCCATTCTCTCCGATTACCAGAGGGTCCGCGTGGAAAATGTGTAAGTCAAACACACGCACGCTCATGATCCAGAACACACTTTCTAACTAAAGTGCACACGCACGCGCTGCGTTTAGGCCTCTGAACTCAAATGACGCACACTCTGTGGTCCACTGAAGGAAAAGAGTACATCCTCTGTAGTATTTACTTCACTGTGTGTTCCAAACTTGGACTGTGTTTTGTTTAAAGACATACACACACACACACACACATATACACACTGAGTTTTGTTTATACCATTTTATTTAGACTAGCTTTGATTTTATGGTGCGGCTCTGTTTTTATGGAGCAATGATTTCAAGAAAAGGAACAAAACTGATGGTTTCATAATTGACATCCGATTTTGTTAATATAAAAAAATGCACTTTCCCATTATGGGTGAAACACAACAGTCTTATTTGCAGAAAGATGAGATGGTTTCCTTGTGACACAGATACCCATATGTCTTTCTTATTCTTGTTCGTGTTTTATTCTTTCTCGCTTTGTTTTTCTTTGCCTTCTGTCCTCTCTCTTTGTTCTCTCTTGTTCTGAACTTACACGGACTGGACACATTGCAGCACAAAAGCTCTCTTCTTATTAGCAAATCCTGCTGTCAGTCAACTATTGTTTCCCCTCATACACACTAGATGCAGACACATAAACATCTCAGGCATTTCTTGCGCAGTAGACATTTATGTGCAGACTTTTTGGCTCCAGTTACCTGCTGTGGATGTGTGTGTTTCATGTGAGTTTATGCGACAGCTTAAGATGGAGTTTTTGTGTTTGTCTTGTCTTTGAATAAAGCTGCTGGGACTGGTGGCAGGTGGGAGCATGTCCTGCGGGTCTATCAGGGTGGTAGCCCTCCCACAAATGGAGAAGGTGCCCAGCCCAGTTGGCTTTGAAGTTGTTCTGAAGCTGGCAAATATTCAATATTAACCGCTTTGCATCTCCTTCTCTTTCTACAACCTACTGCTCTCCCTCTTCCCTTTCACCTGTTCCCCAGATGTTTGCGGCTAGGTTTGCAGCCCCTGGCCTACCTGTGGCGCCGAGACCAAGAGTCCCTGCTCTCTGAGATGATATCATCTGACCTCCATGCTATCCTCATCAAAGTTGCCGCCTTCGGTGAGTTTGTGCCTCACTCTTTTGTGTCTCAGGCAGCTGTTGAGCAGTCTGATGTCCCCTCCCTTCTGGTCACACTTTTTACTCTCTTTTTTTACTTTCTCTGGAGGTGGTTGGTTAAGTGGTGTTTGGCACGAGGATCGAAGGGACAGAATTTGGGTAAGTGAGGGATAGGAGGAGGAGAAACGGAGGTGTAACCAGAGAGAAAAAGAGACGAGCAGAGTAATGCCCTCATCATTAATCTGTGGCTTAGCAGCGGTGTTGAGACTTGTGCCAGCGGCGAAGGTATTGAAGCAGAGAACAATATGAAAAGATAAGAAGCACAGAGGGAGGAGGTGTGAGGGAAGTGCGCAGTGGTATTGGGTGGGTGGGTGGGCGGAGGGAGGAGGGAGGGTTGGCAGTTGAGAAATAATCACAGGTGATTGCCCCGCACATTAATGCAACCTGTCAATAAGCGACGCATGTCCCCATTGTGTGAGAGAAACACTGCATTCTCTGCCTATGCATAGCTCAGAACACACGGTCCGTGAAGCGAAGATTAAAATCTCTCATTTACGGTTTTCAACTGCTTCAGCACTGAGGGAAGAGGTTAATGTGGTATCACCTGCTCTCTACCTGCCTGTTTTGGAGCCCGAGGACAAGAAGATCAGATTACTGAATAATAGGAGAGAGTAAAAAAAAAAAAGTTTTCTTTTTCTTTTCTCTGGTACATGATGTTAAGATCCCTACCTGTATCTACTTGACAGTGCAGCCGGATCCCTTTTGACGGTGCCAGTGATAAATGATAATTACGGCTACAAATGGTTCTTTTTACTCTCAAACTACTCACGGCGATAGATCATCATGTAGACACTGTTTACGTGCTGTTAAGTGCTTGTTGTCACCTTTGGTAGCAATCAGTCGAAAAGGGGTCCACGGCTGACTGATGACCCGCAGAGCTGAGCAGCGCGTTCAAGACATTCTGCATATCTTTCAACGCTGCTCAAATAACCTCTCATGGAATGCTCTTGTCAAGCCATTTATCTTTGGTACTTTATTTGCTGGACCATTTCTCATTTTTAATAGTCTCATGATAAAGGAGTTTTCGGTAATAAATAATATAACTTGTCAGATGCCCGTCAGAGGAGAGATGATGTCAGAATCCGTGTTTTGGAGATTTTTTTTTTTTTTTCTGTGGGATTCTGTGGGATTCTAATTATTGTTTACCAGACATAATGAAGTTTTATTTCCATTACACTTGTAACCAGATAAGATCTAAGTCTGCATTTAATATTAATTGGTCAGTCATAATGCCAAATTGCCCCTCTGTAATAACACACAGAGAAATGCCACACCCTGTAACCTCAGTCACCTTCTAACCCAGCTACCTCCGCCAAGCTTTCTACTCTAAACACAACTTCGTCTAAAAGCAAATTCTCAACATTTTTTGGAAGATTATAATTAGAAAGGAAAATCACCCCGGGTGCCTTTGAGTGTGTATCTTGGCCTCCCACTGTAGATGTTTGTGTGAGTACGTGTGCATGTGTGTTTTGGCTACAGGTAAAAAGGAAAGATCTTATCAGCCCTGACTCCTCACCTGTCCCGAGGCAGTGGTAATTAGAAAGGAGAGAATTGAATAGGGGTGCAAGCGCCCAAGGCGTTTTAGGCAGCACTCATATAATTGCAGCTTTGGTGGGAGCAGGTCTGAGCAGTGAGGTGTGCTGTTTAGAGTAGATTGGGTGACAGAAGGGCGTACCTGGTGGCCTTTGGTGTTTGCGCGTGTGTGTGTTTGTGTGCACGCGTGTGAGCGAGAGAAAGAGATTTGGAGGGATTTACTCGTGCAGACCTCATGAGGAGGAAAAAAAACAACTCTCACAGGGCAAAGGTTAAGTCTGCATCTGAACTGACAGCCAAAACCGCTTATGATATTCTGCGGTAGTATGAAATGGGTTTTGGTGGGCTCTGAATAGCGAGAAGTCATTCAAGATTAATATTCCTTCATTAGGCACTCAGAAAGACAGGTGGAAATTAGCAGTGAATGGATAAAGAAGGAAAAAAAATACTTTCTTTCTTAAGGGAGGATATATTCCTTGATGACAAATCCCTGTAGTGAAAAGACAGCTGTCCAAATGCAGGATGATCCTCTAAGTGAATTCTCTAGAAGTGTTCATTTGCGTGCTGATGGCAGCCTAAAACCACAAAAGAGAGAAAGAGGATTTTAGTCTTTGAAGATGCCAAATTGCATGTAGTGAAGTAAGTTCAACTATCTGAGTCTAAGCCTATGAATGTCACAAAATGCTTCTAATTAGCAAAAAAGCATTTCTCTCAAAGGGAAATGCACATTTTTGTTGGGAAGCTGTCTCTTTACGATGCAATATCTCTTGAGCTAACCGTGGTAATTGGCAATTCCAAAAGCTAGTATTAAATATTCATGTAATTAGTTAATTGATTGATTAGTGCAGGTGTATATGAGGGCACAGGTTCAGCAGTTAATTGGTCCTCAGCTCCAGAGATAATTGGCATGTGTGAAATCAAGGTCTATCCGCCGGAAAACCTTTTATCACTGCATGATCTTTTACCCTTCACATGAACGCAGCCTTTGTGCCATGAAGAAGGGAATTTATGTGACAAATTTGCTTTCACTGATCACCTCACCCACTTAAGGACAGCGAATATAATTTAATATACACTTACAGGACAATTAATGTTTAAAGACATTAAAGAAAATTTACTGAAATTTATTTCAATGTGGAAGTCAATAAATAGACGATTTAAATAGTGTTCTTTCTGTTACCTAAAGAAACCTGAAAAGGAATTTAAAATACAACCTGTTTTTTCAATTACCCACGTTTATAAAGGAATGTTTGAGTTATAGGGCCAAGGCATATAGATATGACATTTTTTTTAAAGTAATAATACAAGGCAGAAAATATTTTTTACAAGATTGGAGCATGATGATGAAGATTCAGAAACTATCAGACACTATATTAGCAGTCCCTGCAGAAAGACAAGATGCAATTTGCTCCTGGAATTAAGTGTGCTGTCCTCTAACCCAGGGTAAAATTAACTTTTAGTCATTTCAGTCAATCAATTCAATCAATTCATGTTATCTGTTGCTGACATTTCCACGGTAAAGCTCTGAGGCACCACTTACACATTTAAGGAGGTAGTTGCAGTGAATGGTAGACTCGTGGGTTCAGATCTTAGGGTGTTAGTTTGACTCGGGTCACATGTTTAGCCTGCTGCTTACAGTCAGGTTCAATTGCCTTCTGTTGAGTCAGTTCAAAAACTTGTAGAAGACAATCAAAACTGCAGTCAGGTCATCAGAATTAAAACAGAACAGGATCTGAATTATATGTCTTGTTTTTTTTAAGTCATTTACAGCTGCAACTAGTGTTTGCTTTATAACATGCCCCAAAATAGTGACAAACCACTTTTTTTTTTTAACTATTTTGATGTTTTGGCCTTTTGGCTTGAAAAATGACTTACAAGATTAATCGCTAATCAAAATAGTGGCCGGTTAATTTTCTATCAACCGATGATTTATAGACTGATCATTTCAACTCTAAGGTCAATAAATCCATTCATTTTTTTCTTAAAAATTTCTCTTTGTCTGATTTTGTGTTTTTCATTACTCTTACTTTTTAAAGTATTTTGGGGGCTTTTTTTTTGCCTTTATTAGATAGCTTATGGTAGAATGATGACAGGAAAGGAGGGGACAGAGTGATGGGGAGAAGATGACATGCAATAAGGTTGCGATGGTCAGCACCTTAAACCCCTCATTGCTCTTACCCTTTGCTTTTCAACAAACTCACTTGTTGCGAACTCACAACAAGAAAATGTACACGGAAGGATAACTCATGAAGTACCTAGACAGCCATTTGCCTTATTAGCCACTGACCATGACCTTTTCTTGCCAGTTCAATCAAATTGATGTTTTTGAACAGTTAGTATAAGGGTCAAGGTTGAAGCAGCCTTAAACAGTTTAGGTATGATGGCCAGCAATTGTTTCTTTTTTTTAAACCACCTGCCACACATTCAACCTTCATGTGAATTCCCTAAAACCCCCCAAAAACTGATTTATCAATTTGCACAGGTTAATTTTGTCCAGTAAAGTACTGTATGGTTGTAAGTACTCCCAGTTTCTCCTTTTTGATTTGTTGGACTGAAAAGATTTCATCTTGATGCGATTGCTTTACAATTCATGCTGCCTATTATTCTGTTCACAGATGCTGAATTTCAGATAAGAGCCTGACAAATTTCACATATAACCTTAATCTTATCATCCTTTGTACGGTGCCGCCTCCCTCCCCTTCTTTCTTCCTTTCCATGCTCTCTCTCTCTCTCTCTCTCTCTCTCTCTCTCTCTCTCGTGAAGATTAGGTGATAGTGAGCAGCTATTGTTTTGGCGGGGGTCTTTGAGAGCATTGTTTAAAGGCTGATGCAGCTCACCTACCAGGGAGGAGATGCTTATTTCATCCATTTAAAGGCTAAAATGTTACACATCATGAATCCAATTTTCTCTGCCTTTTTCTCTCTGAAGGCAGGGATTAAAGCTGAGCTGTCAGCTGGCACGCCAGATCTTAAGACAACCCGCGGATGTCTGCGATACTGCGCTCAGCTCAGCTCAGACAGTATCTAGAATCTCTCGGCTTTTAATTTAGCATTAGGCTCAGTAAGCAAAATCACAAGCAGTTTCAATTAAATGGGCAACTCAGTGCTGTGGGTTTAAATGAATCAACTTCTTCAAGGTGGGAAAAGGCCAATCATGATCGTTAAAAAGAATTAGTGCAAAAGTGTGCTCTGGAAATAATTGCCATTGACTTCTGCAAGGGGAGAAGTGAGAGCAGCATTTTCTGTGGTGTTCAGAAAGAGAATATGTTTTTTTTATCTGAAAGCTTTCTTTTGGTCCAAGAATTGACTTGAAAAAGTGAATTCTTTCAGCAGAATCAAAGGGTTTTCCAGATTTCACATGTTACTGTAAGATTTCTGCTATATGGTTAACGGCTATATGGCAGTATGTCTTATAATGTTCTGTGTAAAGTTTTAAACTTTGGTTTTTATAGTCTTTTCATATCTCAATGTAAAAACTAACTTTAATGCCTAAATAGCTCTTGGTTTCCTGGTAAACTTTTTTATTCTTCGCTAATTTCAACCCACTAAATGTCAACAAGGTTTTTAAAAAATGCTCTCCCTCATTACTGGACTCCCTGGTTTTAAAGTTCACTGAATTTAATTGGGGTTTTATAGGATAATACGAGGTAAAAAGCCCTTTTAAAGGAGAGCCATTCCTCTCGGTCTCTCTTAGGGAAGCTCCTCTCTCTCCAAAGTGCGGCCTTGCTGTCTCTGGCGGCAGACTAATGGCAGCTTCTAGTGGGCTTATTTGGGTTTAATGTGGCATAATGAGGTTAGGTAATTGGGTTTAGGTCAAGTTGTAAAACAGGTTCAGAGGAGACAGAAATGTGAAGATCATGTAAATGAGTGGTGTTAGATCGCTGAAGGCTCACACTGGTGGCTACTCAAAAGACTTCTCAAAGCATGTATCGTGCAAGTGCAAACTCATTCCACCTATCCTCATTTCCAAATGGTTTCAGTAACCTTAAGTCAGTCAGGAGCATCAATTAAGAAAACACTCATACAAGTGCTAAGTGGTCTTGGGAAAAATGCCTCCACGTTAATGCCATCTTTGTATCATTTTATCACTCACTCCTGTCTTCCTAGATTTCCATCGTCCTCTTCCCTCCTTGTAAATATCAAATCATGTATCATATATTATTTAAGAGCAGGGAAGTTAATGAACATATTAAAAAACGCGGCATCCCCTCAGCAATTTGGAGCCAATTATTAAAATTTGTTAAAAGGCATGACTAATTAAAGAGGATATTTAAATGGGATTGAATTTTAATGCTTTTTTTTTTCCTCCCTCCTTATTACCTTTGTGGCAGGGTTAAGATGAGAGGATGTCGAGATTAGATATTCTCACACTAATTAAGACCACAGATCCCCTGGGAAGAGAATAAGGGCCTGCTCACTCTCTCCCTCCACACTCTCTCCACCCTCCCTCCCTCCCTCTGCTGTTGCCCCTCCATCTCTCCCCCGTAGTGCTGGACCACCGGGGCCCGGAGGAGAGACACAGCTGGGATAAAGATGAACCCGGGATGGGATGCGACGTCCTTCCTTCACGTCTCCTCTCCCTTTCCTCTTGTCTCCCATCCATTGCTCCCCATGGGGCCCACGGGTGACACGTTAACCTTTGAGGTTGTCAGGCCATGAGAGAGGAGAGATTCTCACATTACGATTAACTCTGTTCCCTTAATTAAACACATGAACGTGCCGATGAACAGGATCACGTGATGCCTCAGAATAGAGAAGCTATATTGGATCTTCAGAGAAATTATTAAGGACAATTCGGCAAATTTTTTTTTACTGCGTTGGCATTACTGTCACAACCGCACGTCATTCCGTATAGGTCATCAGTAACTTGTTAATGATTATGTCAATCAATTAATCGGCAGCCACAGAAAAAAAGGAAATGGAAAATTGGAAAATAAGGCAAGCCATCGGCAGTGACCGTTAAGATGTAATTGCTTGGTTCCAGTAACTTTGCTCATATTTTTAGATAACAATCGGGTGTTTTACTCTAAACTTAGAGGCAGGATCATGTAACTACATGGTTTGGAATTTCCTAAAATTTTGTATTTTACATTCATGTCCTGTTATGTTTTTTACTGTTCCATTCTTTGCAGACTGCACCTGGCACTCTTGGCTTTTGTTTTTTTGTCGGAACAGCGAAGAATGTACAGTAGGAAAACGTAGGCTGCACTTTCTTTGTGGAAGGAGCTCTTTACAGGGTGAGGTTGAGTTCAGTGTGGTGCCATCAGGAACAGGCGCCTGAAAGACAAAATCGGGATTTACTGTCACGAAGGAGTAAAACCCTTCAACGCTCAGCAAGCTGAGTAAAGTGTTCATTGTTTAAGAACACCCTTTTATTCCAGCTAATATGTACATAATCCCTAAATAGGAGTGATCGAAGTGCTAATCTTTGGGTGAAGCTATGGTCTAGATTTGGATATCTTATTCAAAGGACAGTAGGGTATGACAAAGGGCTGTTTTTCTACTTGGTTGTCTACTTGGTTGGTTGTTTTTATTTTGTCTGGGGAGTGAGGGTGCAGTGAGCTTGTATTTTAGGAGTGTGGCACCACTGGGTATTCAGACAAAGCTCTCCTCCAACCTTCTTTCCCCTCCTTCTTTTCTCTCCCATGCCTGTGAGTCACTTCCATGCACCATTTCAGGGGAAGGGGAGGGAAAAGGCAAATAAACAAGATCTCTTTCCAGAGTTTATATTCTCAAAGGGAGCTAGATGAGGGGGCGGTGGGCGAGGGGGCGTGGGGGGTCTGCGGCCAGCAATTGAAAACTGTTGCCCTTACCCGGAGAGATCTGTGTACACTACTTGCAAAGTCAAACAAATAGATCCAGGGTGCAGGTTTACGTGCGTGTTTGTGCGACTGCCCGTAAACCTCCCAGCCTGTCATCTTCAATCAATGTTCTCTGTTCCTGATCAGACCGCTCTCTCTCTCTCTCTCTCTCTCTTTCCATACGTGTGTCTGTGTGAAACGGTGTTTGTGTGTGTTCATATATCCCTGTGTGCGTTTCCCACGTGGGTGCCAGGCCTGGATCCAGAGAAGCACTTAGGAAAACCTCTGGCTGACATGGAGCCCTATCTGAAACAGGTCACAGACTGGTAGATACTCTGCCACCCTGTTTACTGTCTTGACTGCAGTACTTCCGTGTATTTCAACTTGTACATCACTCAGATTACCTGATGTTCATGTTTAAAGTTGTTCAAAGTCTTAAAACTTCTTGAAGTGCTTAAATATAAATAAAAAAATATAGAGATATATTTTTCTTTCACTTTAACTTTTAGTTTTAGAATGATTGTATTCTCAGTGCTCTGCTTTCTATGCTCTATTATGAGAAAATGTCCCAGTCACACCAATCATATTCTTGCTGGTTTTTATCACAATGTTAAAATAGTTTCTGGTATTTTTCTTTTTAACTGGTGTCAGAAATGATACACTTCAAAATTGAACATGGAGACAGTCTAGTAATGTAAGACTTGTACAGTATTGTTTCTAATTACTTGTATTGTGTTTCTAGACTATAAATTTCAAAATCAGGTGAAATTATGGAAATTGAGTGGTAAGTAAATTTCAAAGTATTCAAAGTATTTTAATAAGCTGTTTTGTTTTTGCTGATTAGCTCTCCCAGAAGTATGGAGTTCATATTTGTGGAGAAGGGGGTGAATATGAAACCTTCACCCTTGATTGCCCTCTCTTCAAAAAGCAGATAGTTATGTGAGTAAAGCAATATAAACTTACAAGAATGTTTCTGTATTAGAAGTCGGTTACACCTTTTTCAGCATGTGGCTGCTGTAAGTTTAGAAAGTTTTTTTTT
>NTHP01000130.1:872524-884604 GCA_003416845.1 Oplegnathus fasciatus
AGGGGAGAACCTGCCCTGGTTCAGCCTTCTGAAGCTCTTCTCGTCAGGGTGACAGATCTGCGGTGACACCAGCACTAGAGGAAACTGCACCGGGCTCAGGGGGTGGGGATGGACCACCATCATTTGCCCTCCGTTAATGCTAGTCAAGCTATTTTTCATGCTGGCCAGGAGAGAGGGGCTGAAGTATAATTAATTTGATTATCATATGGCCTAATGCAGTTGACAGCAGATGAGGGGGGTGAATGAGTGTTGGGCAGGGTGAGGGGGGCGTTGAGGAAGTATGAAATATGTATTTAAATGCGTGACGCCCCAGTAGGATTTGGCAGGTAATATGTATGCCTTAGAGAATGGTAATGATTTGTTATTTAAAGAAGTAGCAGAGTGTAGAGGCAAAGTATAAGTAAACAGAAGAAGAAAAAAAAACGGTGAAATCCAAAACATGTCTCACCCATCCAGTTATGAGTTTTGACTGACAGCCAGCATGATTGAATCTACAGTATCAGAAAACACCACCCCCTATTCGCCTGAACCACGAATATGTTAGCATGTTGTTTCATATTCATTCACCTTGAAGTTATGTGTGTTTGGGCCCTTGTCATGAAAGACTGACACACACAGCCCGCTTGGTGGGGTATTTGAAAAGGCTGGCTAATTATACAGCATTTTGTCTGTCTTTGCAAAAGGCTCAGCACTCTTTGGTGGGCGTTTGGCCTGATGTATTCCCTGTGGTGCTTTATTGCAGGATGTGGTGGCGAGAGCCTTGCCCCATGGTAGTTGTCCTTGCCAGAACGCCATTGACAAGATGACTGAGGAGGTGGAATATGCTGATCAAGCTGAAGACAACCAGCAAGAATTTGCATCAAATTGTGACCTTAGTTGTCAGCGGGGCCACGGTGAGATTCATTTATGGTGAAACATGCACGTGCTGACATGCATGCTTGAATGTGTATTTATATGTGTGTGTGTGTGTGTGTGTGTCAGATGATATCTGTGTGTTGTGTGTGCTCCCTGAATCTGTGTCATGCGGCCAGCATCATGATGCTAGCATTTCTGAGTGATTGTTTGACAAGAGCTGTCATTTCAGCGGTGTATTTGTGACAGTCTCTGAATTCATTTTCCTTTGACATAAACCACCTATGCATGAATTACATCTCATACAGCATATGCCCTGGTTGTAAATTAAGAAAAAAAGAAATGACATACTTATTTTGTATGTTCTAAAAGTCTCAATCAGGCATTATAAGCATTGGACCAAACATTTGTAGCGCACAAAGTACTTGTGGACATCTAAAAAACCCTCTTCCTCTTCATGTTATTGTATCTCTTCCTGCAGATCTCCCTCCATCCTGCTCACCAAGAAGCTCCAAAGGCTATCAGTGGATCTCTGGCATCAACGGCCTTCGGTGCCAAGAACCTGGTATCCAGGGCCAGACATGGGCGGCTTTCACACAGCTGCAAAGTAAGGGAAAGTGTGAGGGAGAGAAAGAGATTGAGCACTTTTGAAGAACATGGTGTACCAGAGCTGCGGACATGCTTTTAAATATCTCTGTGCTCTGGAAAACATGCAGGAGTCTACTACAAAATTCTTTTTAGCCTCTCCAAAGCAAAAGGCACACAGAACGACACTCACAAATAAACTAACCCTTAATAAGTCATGTTTTTTTCGATCAAATAAAAATTACTTCTTTGATATGATCAAGGGGAGATGATACAGAATTCCTTTGTCCAGGGGTAAAACAGATTCTGCAGGGCTTACTGTACTACACTCCCTACCAAAGCCTCGAAAATTCAATGGAGAGAAACATATGGGGAAAACTTCTTTGTCCCTTGGGTGTCTTTCTTTCTCCTTGCTGTGTTAGCTAAAGACACACGAGGAGGTGCGGCAGAGCTTGAGAAGTCGTTCCTTATTCAAAAGTGCTTGTCAACCCAGCAGGCAAAACCCTGCGTGTCAGAGACTCCCGTCCGTCACAAGAGTGGGATAGCGAGTTGGCCACCAAACAAGGACGAGCACTTCGAATTAACCCAAACCAAGCCTCTTTCAAAACACACACACACAGCAGTCATGTTGGGTGGGTTATCGTTTTTCGCCCTGCAGAAGTTTAAAAGTGCACGCTTTTACAGTGTATGCGAGTCTTTTTTTTTTCTCTTTCTCTTTTTTGATGGAGAAAGAGGAGCGAAAGATGAAAAGCATATTTAATGTTTATCGTGGTGCTCGGCTGAACAGCCTTCACAGTGCAGAGACAATATTAAACAAGTTAATATTTAATGAACAACCTCTTTGTATGAGGGCGAAGTAGTCTGAGACGCTAGTGTTGGCAAAGGAAAAACAAACTTGAAGCTCTTTCAAATGATTGTAGGGGGAAAGGCTTTGCTTTGAGCCCTTGTGCCTGCGTTTGCATCCAAAGCCAACGATGTGCACACATACTGCGTTAGACCGCACTTTATAGAAGGGGACAAACACCAATACCACTTTAAAGCAGTTTCAATGGATTTCAATGTCAGATAAAAACTTAGAAACTATCCACCTCTTAACTACAATAACGATAGCGTTCAAATGACTGTTTGAATAGACTGACTATATGGAAGGTATAGCACAGCTGTATGCCTGACACTTTGACACAAGCAAATGCCTGTACACTGGCTTAGACTCCACGAGTGTTTGTTCAATGGCAACCTTGCCTGATGCTTTTGTAGATACAACTCGTAATTTCCTCAAAACAAAAGGAAAACAAACAAGAAAAGAAATACCAGAACACGTTTATAGAGGTAAACCAAAAACATGAGTCTCAAAGGACCAGTTGCATGAGATTGGTGACCAGTTACAAATAAGAATGTGCTGGGGCCAAATGCTGCACTTCTTTTTGGTCACAAACCTGCCATTTCGCCTGCGTAAACATGGCAAATTTGGATTTATTTGGAGTATATTGCTTTTTTATTTGGAGTATACTGCTTCTCTGTCAGTTTTATTATATGTGGTACACAACAACATTTACCAAATGTGCATAATTTAGCTTAGCCAAGGTTATGGTAAATTAGGTTATGTTACTATAATTTACAATATGCTACACTGCAGTGATTTACAGTATCATGTGTTGCCTGTGTCCAGGTGAGTTGGACAGCAGAGGCTGGAAGATGAAGGACATTATCCTGGTCCACCTGTATGTGAGGTGCATGGAAGACTTTGTTCCACTCAACACAGTCTATAAGAAACACTTTGGCATAAACCCTCCAGCCAGGTAAAGGTGCAAACACATTTGCTTCGCTGCAGCAGTGTCATTCTCATTTCGAGTTATTGCCGTAGCATTCATTCCATGTTTCCCCTCCCTTCCTTGTAGGGTGTGTGTTCAGGCTCCTCTACCTGCCGGTCAGCTGCTGCAGATGGACTGCCTGCTCCATGACTGGACCAAGCCCCCTGAGGGAGGCTACTTCCACCAGAGGGAAGCCCTGCATGTCCAAAGCCTGTCCCACTGGGCCCCAGCCAACATCGGGCCCTACAGCCAGGCTCTCAGGGTAAGGCTCCAAGGTCCACAGCAGAGATAGGTGGTGTTGCTAGTGGTGGGTGTTGACAGTTTATATTTGGTGGTGGCCACAAAGGTAAGTATATCGTTCTGTGAATAGACTAATCAATTATTCATCTAATCATTTCAGCATTACTATCTTGTCAAAGGATATGCTTTGCAGGCCTCCCTGTTATTTAATTTTTCTTAAGTTTATTTATTAATTTTTATTCATATTTTTGTGTTCATTTCAACCCTGTTCTTCACATAACCTGTTTGGCTACTGATTGCAAATGATAGTGAAACATCTCCCACTAAATCCCTTGATCCTCGTTTGAGGGGCTGAGCCATAAACAAGGAACATTATTTTCTTTTGTGTCATTGTTAGCCAAGCAATTCAAGGTAAGTCATGGATTAATGTAGGAATGCCAAGGATTAATTTGATGAATGATGAATCTCGCCGGTGATTCTTACGATGCTGGACTCTTACAAAGTAACTGAAGTGTCTCAGATTACGTGCAGTACTTTGAGTGCGTCTCTGTTGTCTCTGTTTATGTATAGATGCATGCGTGCAGATGCATGTGATTGTTGCTGTGTGTGATAGTTTGTTCTCATTACTACTTTTATGTACACACGTAAATATGTATCCCTATAATAGTGGGCAGTGTGTATCCATTTTTGCACTTGTTTGTAAAGCTACGAATTGAACTTCTTTCATATTGTTTCAAACCCAGAAAGAATGTCGAATTCAAAGGCAGAGCAGAGGAAGTGTGGGCCGTGGTTGCACGGTTGGCTTGGTGTTTTGTTTACCCAGTGTGTATTATATGGGATTACACTTGTCAAGGTACTGTCAACAAGGATAGTGTCCATCTCCTCCACACTGTCCTTGATCCTGCAGCCAAATCCGTCTATGAGTGAGAACATGTGTGGATTAGCCATTCGTTTAGAGCTTGACGGCATATCTCACCAGTGTGTCACTGAAGCTCAGATGATCTTGCGCAGTTCGGATTCCTGCGATGCAACCTACAGAGTCAGGTTTGCTTTTAACATGCCAGCAGTGTTTGATTTCCTCAATGGAGTCTCATTGAGACATGAAATTGAAGTCAGCTGTGGGCATGTGCTATTGCCTCTGGAAAACAGTCTAATCTCTCATTCCTCTAATGATCATTCATATCCAAAGCAATTTGTGAAAACAATGAGAGGAGTTTGCTTGCTCAGAGCTGTGCACGGCACTTCATACGACCCCTGCGTCGTCTCTCAGTGTGTCTGCTCCTCCTCCACGCTACAGTGACTTAATTTGATCAAAAATGTATTAACAACTCTTCAGTACAGCTAAAGATTTTTACATATTGATACAATTACCCCCTTGCTGTGAGCAAGCATGCAGTGCCACCCCTCCTCTCACCAGTACCACGTTGACTCCATCTTAATGACAATTTTCCTTGGTGACTGTTGCCGTGTGACACCATGGCGACAGGGCTCTGGCAACAACAGAGACAGAAAAGCTGCTGTCTGAGACCAAATAACCTGGAGGCCTCCACATTCACTGTCTGTGGAGAAGAATTGGTAATTAAAAGAAGGATCCAGCTATACAAGGGGGTTGGAAGGGGGGTTGAACTTGAAATGATTAAAGGGTGAATTTGTGATCTTAATTATGTCCAGAGAATGTAATCAGTTTTGTGCAGCAGAGGTGTTTTTGTGATGAGTTCTTTGAAGGGGCAATGAGTTATGACTTAACGGAGGAAACAGATAACAAATGACAATGGCCTTTGAAGAATGATTCTGATTTGCTTTCTTGTTTGTTAATCTGACAAAGCATAATAATGCTAACCATTTGAATGTGCGGCAGTCTAATAGGGCTATAAACTGACCGATGTCCAGATCTATTGGGACCAGTATATGCTTTTGACAAGTGTCCAGTGGTTTGAGAGGCAGCACATGGCTACTGACAGAACATGGCACTCTGGCCCTGCAGGATTTAACTACAGTTGGTCTCCACAGTGAAGGGTGGTACTGGTGGAGGTAGAGAGGAACAGCATTAGGGATTGGCATGTGATGGATGCTGGACCTTCAAACTCCATCCATCTATTCATCTATCTGCCCGGCTTGTCATGTCTCTCAGCTTCAGCTCTCGGGAACGGCGAGCTGACTGAATGTCGACTTGGCCTGGCAAGCTGACAGATTCAGATCTGACTTGATTTAAAGAATTAGTTAACCTTTATCATGTCAAAGCTGGGGGCCTCTTGGTGTATTGTATGTTAATGTATGATATGCTGGTAGTTTAGGTAAAAGCCGCAAGCTATGAAGACAAAAACAGTGATTTAATTTATGCTTTGTTTTTACATTGCTTCGTATTGTTCCGTACCTGATTGACATGCATTTAATGGTTGCCTTCACCTGTATTCCTCGCAGTATGACATATCATTTGAGAGTGAGGTAGTGTCAAAGTTCTTGCCACTAATTTTTTTGTTTTGCTGTCTTTTTTTTTTTAATCAGAGATCTAATGCAAATTTTGCTGTCATTTTTTAGACATAATTTGCATAATCTAATTAAGATATAAGAAATTTCTCTCTTTTAATCCATCCATCAATTCATTAAAGACAAAAGATGCTCTCAGACATCCAGTTTCTGTTCCAAAAAAACAAAACAAATTCTCTCATAACAATAAAAGCCAAGTAATGGCATGCTTTTAAAAGAAATAAAAGTTATTACTGCATTTGCTGTCAGTTGTTTCTTAGAAGGAGCTTTTAAACAATTCTGTTGCATTAACATAAAAGCAGGAAAAAAAGGAACATGGGCCTGTTTCTGTTCCACATTTTTACACAGAAATCCATTTGTACTAATAACAGATGATTACGCTTATGAGTTGCCAGGTGGAAAAAATTGACCTATCATTTACTAAAGTCAGAGTTAACAACAGGAGTCCTAAACTGCGGGATTTTTTCCACATCTATTTAGATTAATGCTGCCTGTTCCGTCACATTCCCTTTGGAGCCGCATTTACAGATGCAAACACAATAGCCAAACCAGGCCTGAATGGAACGACTATCAGTTGAATGGTTGTTAAACATCTCCTCTTTCCTGTTAAGGTAAGTGGCTCACCCCTGGGATATTTGCCGGGAAATTATACTCACTGATCAGATTCTGCGGGGTGTGTTTTGGGAGCTGACTTTCACTAGCCTCAGGTTGCTGGTGAACACTAACCTCCTTGCCTCGTTCCCCTAATTGTGAGTGACAGTCAATATTGTGGAAGACCGTCTTGCGCAAGCCCGCGATAGGATTTGCATTGGATTTTGAAAATTGTCAAAGTGGACTGTGAGGCATCATGAGGGAAGTGGATCTGACGTTGCCAATTAGCGTCAAAGGGAGGAGTGTACTGTGGCGGGTGGTAGAATTTGAATAATCTTCTTACAGGAGCCTTAATGTCTAAAAACAATGAGCTGAACTTTGTCTGACCCTCTTGATGAAAAGTTCAGAGGTCAGGCTGAGTCATAGTGAGGTTGGGCCACCCATGTAGGACCAGAAAGAGGATGCAGGAATGACTAAAGGAAGAACAGAGGTAGACGTTTCCTCCGCTTGTTGGAAGCCTCATTTTGATTTTGTTTATTTCAGCCAACACAGAAGTATATAGAGTGTATTACCAAAGATCACTTTTAAGGGCTTTTTAAGATAATTGACAGTAGTGAGTGACGGGAAACATGAGATGGGAATTAAATGTGATAAAAATCCCCAAACTAAGTTGAACATAGACTTTGTGCTTATGAGGTATGCATCTGAGACTGCTGGCTCACAAGAGCACCCCACAAAATATACATGTTTTAACCTACCATTCTTCATCTGCGTTTTAAAAGAAACACACAGAGATGTTACAGTGTTTTCCATTAGAAATTTAGTAGGAGAAGAAATAGTACATGATGGGTGTGTGAAGATAGCGGCCCTGCTTTATGGTGAACAATCAGAAGGTTGACAGCTAAATATGAGCTGGTGTGGTGAGTGAGAAAGCAAAAATGTTAGTGATGAATGGCAGAAATTAAGCTAAGTGCTTCAGTTTTATGGTTTGTTGTTCTCACCCAGAATGTTTCACTACTGTAAAAGAGCCAACATGCACAATTCAGCAGCCCTCCCCCACCCCCCATTACATCAAACATCCCCCCACCTCCCCAAACTTCCTTAGCCTACATCTAGAGAATACATCTACCTCAATTACCACAGAAGAGTAATTAGCCAAAAAACAGTGTGTGTGCGTGCATCTGCGTTCGGGGAGGTATTCATGCAGCACGAACAGATTAATTAGGACATTTAACTTCATTTCTAATATAACAAAATTAATCCCATAAAATATGAGGGATCTCGGAGGAGGTGCCTGTCAGCATCTGACGCCTCTCCCCTGTTTGCCATAATCTATTAAAACCTTGCTTTTATCTCACCTCTCCCCTGTCATACTTTATGGATTTTTTCATAAACACGGCCCATACTTCATAAATGTCTCAATTTTCTAGTCTATTAACATTACTTCAAAAGCGCTTGATAAAAGAGGAGGGCATGCGTGAAATAATGCACCAATAATACGAAGTGCTGGAGGCTAGAACAGTAGGGGCGGCTCTCTAGCTTGCACACTCAGACAATGCAAGGGATGTTATCAACTTTAATAAAAGAACAAATGATCACTTTCAACCAAAGGAGGAGGGGAGATGAGGCAGGGAGGAAGGGGTGGGGCCAGGAGGGGAACAGTTGACGAGTAATTGAGTCGATGAAAAATGAGGTCTTGAAGGCTCAGCGGTTTGAGATTGAAGGCTACTCAAAACTACGGTGTTCTTCAGTACGTGTAGTTACTTGCTCCTAGTTGCAGCTGAGGATGTTAACACAGATTTGTTTTATCTTTTCATTTCACTGAAGGCACAAGTAGAATAGGCTGGCTGTTTCCTTTCCTGAATGCCTGAATTGTGTGCAATGAGTTGAACCTTTTGTCTGGAGAGAGTCGGAAAGGTTTTGACTGACAGTCGGGCTTCACCTCACAGCCTTTCCCCAGCGAGCATCGATTCAGTTTCTGTCTCTGTGCATCACCTGAGTCTGTCTCTGTAGGCTTCACTCATCCTACCCAAACACCGGGGTCAACCGTCTTCACTTGAACTGGACACACATGAAACGCTCTGATCAAACCCAGTAAGACCTTCCTGCAATGGCATGTCGGCTGTATGCCCCGAGGCCAGGTCTTACAAAGAGACACACACATACACCTGTGTGCTCTTTGTGATGGGCCCTGGCTGTATGACAAGGTAAACTGGTTCGGTCATTAAAATGAGTCACAGGTGACTCACTGTAACACACTCATGTTTGGCAGGGCAGGTATACAGCATTCAGTGACATGCAAATAGATAAAGATGTATGCAAAGGCAAACAAAATCATTCAATTGAGCGTACACACATTATCTCAAACCATCAGTACCTAAACATTTGTTGACAAATGTTTGCTCGTATGCAGGTCTGTATACCCACGACATGTGTGCACACTGTTCAACACTGTCTTGTATGCAGAAATGGGGACTTCCTTCCCCCTTCTCTAATACAGCTCTGCATCCCAAGACGTATATATGTGTTGACACATGGCCATAGCTCCGTCCTGGCACAATGGTGGAGCTGCTGGATGTGGGTTGTGCCTCTAAATGTGTGTGAGAGGTCAAATCAGACCACCTTTTTAATCTGATGAGGGGGCAGCTTTATGGGAAGTGGTAGACGGCAGCAGAGGTAATTATGTTCCACCCAACCCTATCCCACGCGCCCCACGCCCCCCCTTTCTCTCCTGCTGTGACCGCGTAGAGGCTGACCTGCCAAGGCAGTGGTCATTTTCAGGAGTCAGTGCGTTCTTTGCTACATTATCCTGCGCTGCTGCTGCTGCTGCTGCTGCTGCTGCTGCTGCAGCACCACGTGGGAACAGGCTGGTATCAGCTTGTACCAGGCGAGGACAGGGGAAGGACTGGATCTGTCACAGTGCATCGACTCTCAGGCGGCCACGTACGCCGGCGCTGTGCCTCTGCCCCGGCCCCTGCCACACTCCCACTCATTAATGGGCCCGGGCCCTGACAACTGATCCTAATTGCCTTTGAACAGCTCTTCATGTATTATTGGTGCCTGACTGCCTTGGTTCATGTCAACAAGCCATGGGAAGCAGGGACAGGGTAGCCACAGCCATCGTCCCTCTTCCTCTTACATACTGGATGATGTGGAGATACACATATACTAGATATGCATATAAATATATATACGTCATGCGTGTACGTGCACACATAGGTGGACATGTGCCACTTAATCATCATTAGTCACCTGGGAGGCCTCAAGAGAGTCTCACGGGTCTCTGGTGTCTCTAGTGAATGGTCAACACCCTAATTGTACAAGACTATTTCACCTTTGTGGATTTGCAAATTATTTGACTGCTCTCTGTGTAAAATCAGTTTGTAATTATTTTTGTGGCTACAGTATATGAATAGAATATACTAGAACACTTAATGGGATGTAGATGAATGTAATCAGTTATAATGTATGAATATGATTTTATTTGATAAATGGTAGACTGCTTTTTAATTTGAGAGAACCACATGCTACATGAGTGTGTATGCGTGTGTGTGTGTGTGCTTGTTTGCTTCTCACTTTGTCACTGCTGATGAGCAGTGGAGGGGTGAATGGTTCAGAGACATCAAGAAGGCATCTGAAAAGCGTCATGTAAAGATCCCACCACCGCAGATATCTGCCAAGACACTCGCGCTATTACAATTGCAATCACAAACACTCAGTCAAAACACATCATTATTTGTAGTCCCATGTGTGAATTATTACCCCATATCCCAACTATTTACTTCCCATTTTACTCCTCTATTTGAATACGGAGAAAGGAGAGGTGGGGTGGCTTGGCTTTTTATTTGTGGAATGAAATAACTGAATACCAAATGCATAGATAAAAAGCATAGCGGCGTGTCCTGTCCACTCCCATCACTGTCTGAGAGAGGAGAGACGTATGACCATCCCATTACTATGGTAACTAGCCACTATATTCAGAGCTGCCCGGGTGTGTTTCTTCCCCCTGCAGTGACGAGAGGGCATAGCTGACAGGGCCTACACACATACACATACACACACAGATAAGGAGGGTCTGGAAGATGCTCCTCGTGAAATATACACATGTGTGGCAAATACAGACAGAACAATACAGGGGCCGGTTCCCACACATATTAATGTGGTGACATACAGACAATAATAGGGAACAGTGCTAGGGAGAAATGTAACCCCCTACTTTTTCAACATTTTACTCATCGCCAAAATCTTTTATCCAAAACAACAGATACAGAAACATTGGAGGAATCGAGCAGTAAGAGAATTTGATTAAACTTAGGCAAATAGGCACAATAGAAAAAACTGCATTATGCTTTTATATTTTTGATGCATAGCTATCAATCAAACAGAATTGAGTATAATTGTATAGCATTTTATTAGCTCAGAATAAATGTGGTAACAAAGACAAACTGTGATTGATATGTTACCAACAAACACAGGCTGTTAGAGATGGCTTGTTACTGACTGCTGTACGGCACTCTGCTATAGTTTGTGTATTTTAAGAAACTGCTATTACAGACGATTTCCATAATTATTATGCTCTCCTATGTTTCTGCGATTCTATAAGTTGCACACGCCTCTGGTTAGAAATGATTGTTACATCCACATGGAACAGTGTGCTAGCATTGCCATTTTGTCTTTATTTATGAAGGGATTTTTTTTTAGCAGTACTACAGATGACTCAGAAAAGAGTTAGCGTTTACATTCCATTTACTTTTGGCCACTTGCTTCATCATAAATTTCACATGGGGCAATTCTTCTGAGTAGTAACTTTTAACCTGGGTCATTCATTTTTCAAATGCCATTGTCATCAAAGCACACTTTACTGAGGTAAAAACTGCTGCAGATGAATAATATACAGTCTCCTGTTTTTTTGCGGACATATCAGCATGTTCACTTTTAATATATATTTATTATTGATATTATGGATTTATTATGTAAGGGGATGTCAGGCCCCGCGAGCCTAGGTAATGTAATGAAGTAGAGATGCTCAGGGTAAGAGTTCATTCAATATAACATAGAGTATACAGTATTTTCCCCATGTCAACATTTATTGAGTTGAATTTGATGCTCTGACACAAATGTTAATATTTGCTGTATTTTTCAGTAGGGATTCAGTACATCAGTTTGCCATAGTGGGAATATTATTATCTCTTGTGCACATTTACAGTAAAATAACATTTTAATAATTCCATAGTAAGAATAAACACAGATTTTTTAGATGGAAAATATTTCTTTTTAGATTTTAGTTTAGTTTATTTTTTATTTTTTACTGGTAGTCTTTGTATAGACATCTTTCAGCTTTATTGGATTTTCAGTATTTGATGATAAAAATGAATATAGAACAACACTTGTGTAGATATGGCAATGAAAACCCCAAACAATTTGTTATACTATTTTCCTTCATCCATATTCCTGCATGGCACTGGTGGAATTCGTGGCTTATTTATATGAACATTTTGACTTTGCCAAAAAAAA
>NTHP01000130.1:884760-923117 GCA_003416845.1 Oplegnathus fasciatus
AAAAAAAAAGAAAAAGAAGAAAAATCCAAGAAGACTTTGATGCTGTCTAGCCAGACTGTCCATGGATTGAGTGGACTTTGTATGAACAGCATTGTTGATACTCAGGCTGCTTTTTTAATGCAGCCATACTGCCATCTGTTGAGATGAGGAGGGACTACATCTCTTTTTGCCCTCCTCTGCATTTTCTTTCATTTTTTCATTTGTCTGTTATTCATCTTTTATTTGTGAATACTGAACTGCGTGTTGTGTCCATTACAAGCAACAGAGTAGGGAAGAGATGGTTTGTGTGTGTGCTTAACTGGATGTTTTGGATACGGACGTAGAGGACTTTTCTCTCTGGACCAGCAGCTTCATGTCACTGGGTCGCAGGCTGATTTGTTTTTGACATTCACACTGTTTCATGCAGAGTAGAAATTTCACACTGTGGTCCTATCCTTCATATTGCACACACACACGCACACACAGACTTACTTAACTTCACCAATACTGACAGTTGCACTTCAATGGTTGCGCCACAGCACTTGGTGTTGACATAATTCTTTTGTGCCCAGGTTAAGTTAGTGTTTCCATTACCAGCCAGACCAAGAGATGTAGCTTCAAAATGAGGAAAAATATGAAAAGACAGAAGAGACGAGGTGGTCACAGCTGGGAAGGGAGAAAGAACGGGGGTTGAGGGTTGCAGTTTCAGCATCATTCAATCAGACAACATGCCCCTCAGCTGAAACAGCGAGACCCTCCCCGATTCTCTCGAATTAGGGAGATTAGCAGGAAAGCGCATAATGCAGGATGATGGAATTTGTCATAATTTGCATTGTCCTGGAAAGATTCGGTTTGATAGAGCGATGCATGGAGGGGCTTGTCATGTCCCACGGGCAGGTCATAGAGGAAGCTTGGCAGAAATGATTTTTGCGATATGTGCATCAGTCGTAAAAGCCTCACAACCAATTTGTCAAAAAATGTGAGGTCGGGACAGTTGAAGGCAGCAGGGCATTTTGCCTAACGCAGTGAAAAACCATGCCCCTCCATCACTCTTCATCCACAGCCCAGCTCTGGTGTGGCACAGTGCTCAACAGCCGCAGACAATTTTATTACATGAGCTTCGAGTGTTTGTTGTCTTTTATTTGATCTTATTTCTTCATTTTAACATAATTAAAGCAACGGTAAATTTACACAAGAACAAAACACAAAAACCATATCAAATTGTATAAAAACCAGTGTTATTTTGCTACAAAAATATTTTTTTTATGATGGTGGAAAGATTTATTTATTTATTCGTTTATTCATGCCCGTTGGCATTCAGATGTGTCTCCCTGAGCATCCAGCAGTCAGGCTCCCCTGACCTTGGTTATAGCACTGAGCGGCAGCTCCTGACCACCATAAAGTTGACCAGAGCTGACATGACAGTGTTACTCTTCCACACGGTTCAGTGTCTATGGAGTGGGCATGTCGAGGGCAGACATCCAGGCACAACAGAAAAATACACATAAGCTTAGAGAAGGTGGGGGTTGGGGAAAGGCCAGTGTCCCTGGTTCAGACTGACCACACGTTGCCTCAACAATGGCTCATTATAGTTGTGTCATTTTTAACATTCTTCTAAATTTGTCATCGCAATAACCTTGTGTTTTGAACATATGCTTATGGTTTGTTTTCTGAATAAATGTACAGTTTTAGACCTGAGACAATGCATTCAGAAATGCCCTATACTTGCCTTTCTTTGTGCCTTTCATACGGCTATTTATGTCGCCGTTTAAGTAACACTGATTTTGTGTGACAGTTGAGCATACAGGGGTTAGGCTCAAACTGGAGCACAAACAGGAAGCGAAAAATAGAGATAGTGAAAAAAAAAGAGGAGGGAATAAAAAGGCAAATATCTCCCTCCCCCTAACCCATGAAGCCTTAAATGAGAAGCCTAACATGGGGAGAGATTCTGTAGAGGGAAGAACGGTTGTGGTTCTCCTGAAAGGTTTGTATTTGTAGAAATGAGGTGTCAGAAGAGGCAGGATTTCCTCAGGGCGCAGCACAACATGAGCCCATCTCTTATCATTTCCCACTCCCAGACGTGATCTGCTTTGAATGCACTAATGCTGAAAGAGCCCCACAGACTTGAAGCCAGTTCAAGATGAAATCACAGCACACATCCCTGACAAACTGCCATCCACCACACAAGGATTAAACAGTCGTTGCATATCAAATCCCCGCCAAAAAAGCAGAAATAATATATGCACTTAAATACATTCAACAAAACTTCAACCTCAGTTTTTTGATCCCGACATTTTGAACTATTTTGAGCTATTTGCCAACCCTAAAATATTCAAGAAAAGAAGAAAATTACTAAAGTGAAAGAAGAGTCAAGACAGAAATTTGGAAATTTGTCACATATATTAAGAATGTTTCATAAGGGATTAAAAGTGAATCAAAGGGTAGCCCATTTTAGTTTATTTAAAATTAAAATAGTTTATATATCAAATTAAGTTTTAGATGGAACATACCATGTAAATGCAGCATCCTCAGTTTGAATCTGGCCTAGTGCTACTCACACATGCCATGCTCCTTTAAAATTTTGTCTATATTCACTATGAACTATTTCATAAGGGCATACAACTTTCAAAAACAATCTCTAAAAAGTTGTAGCTGTGAGTTGGAAAGCCTTGCCCTGGTGCTCTGGAGATGCACTCATTTGCCCTTACTCCACGGTGAGGCTGTAAACAACACTCAAAAGATGTAGTAATATCTCCACGAAAAGACATATCACAAATATTTATTATATTTTGGATTTAATTACCCATCCTGTACCTTATACTGTACTACCATTACCCTTTTAGCTTGGTTACATGTGTCCTTGCATAAGGGAAAAGTTACACCATATTAATCTAACCTATTTTACACATTTTGTATTATCATTTTCCTGGTTAAATTATGCATGAGGTCTCAATGGGGAGAAATGTGACCATTAGCATATCTGATAGGAGCGGTGGAGCAGTTTTCCACCTCTCTCTGTCCTTGGAACCAGGCAGAAAAACCTGACTGTTCGTCAATACCAGGTCATTTTATCCAGGCCAGCCCAGTTCATCTATACCATTCCAAAGCTCTGCTAATGACACACGGAGACGTCTTCAACACGATGGGGGCCCAGAGGGCTCCAACACCAATGTGAATATAGTCTAGCACTGTCTGGTCATCTCTGGAAGCCCTTTGACAAAAACTGCAATTAGAAACACCTCAGACACTCCAGCCTGAAACGAGACACTGATAAGGGTTGGAAGCGGACACAGCCAGGCGTTTCCTGAGTACATTTACATATATGTTACTGTCTGCACCTCACAGGGATGGAGAGAGAGAGTGTCTTTGGGGAGGGTGACCTTTTGACATGTCATTGGGTTTATTAGGAAAGTGATGGTGTTGTAGCCATGAAATAAAGGTTGATAGAGCATGATAAAAAATACAGCTTAGTTAATACTAAGCTTTAGTTGTTGACGTCATTGGAAGCTTGTTTGGCTTTTGAAAAAAAAGTTTTAAGCAGCTTTAAAAAAAAAAAAGTACTGTTAGGGACGGTTGATTGCTCAGTATTATTATTTTGTTGTCTCTACACTGCGACACACGTATTGGCAAAATTCTCAGAAAGAGATATTGTGATATTGTTTGCAATTCTTATGTTTAAATTAACTCTACATTTTACTGTTAAAAATTACGAAAAAACAAACATTTGACCAGTCGACTAAATGGGACAAACGTGAGTTTAACTTTTTAATCACCTTGAATTCAAACATCCCCAAATATTGAAAATTAGATACTGTGATATGAATTTTGTCAAAAATTGTCCACCGATGGGTACTGTATGTTTTTGTCTGATGGAAAAACTTATCTAAGATATAATAAAAGATATCCATTTTTGCTCTAAAAGGTGGCTACTAAAACCTGTAATTTCTGAAAACCTCTAAAGTTATGACAGCAAATATCAAATATTATTAACGAGCAGTAGAACAGAATTAAACCAAAATGGTGTATACTTCAATGTGTGTAGTATTGATTCACTGGCCCTTTTCTCTGTGGGCCATTTAGACTGCTAAGCCTTGCATTTGAAAAATACTTACCTTGTTATAGAAAGTTTAATGTCATATGCAATTGTTTGACCCTTATGAATATTAAAGGGTCCCATCTCTGGCCTATTAAAAATGCATGTGGCATTGTGGTTGTTGATCACGTTTAGAACGCCCATGCAAATTGGACTGTCTTCCCTGTCAAGGCCTAAGATGAATAATGTAGTTGTGTTGTATATTCAGGGACACAGCATTGACAGTCAATTAACAAGTTTGATTGGTGTGTGAACTCATTCTTTTGAACTGTTAATTTTATGTAAATAGTATTCGCTCTCCCTTCTCCACTGTCTCTCCCCCATCCAGGTTCACCACAGAAAGATGTGCCCCCACCACCACAAGCCCCCAAATCCCCAATTCCACCTCCCACTAAGAGTAACCAGAGCGGGATCCTTAATAATTGATCATCACACACCTGCTTGGTAGAAGCTATGGGAGTTTGCCTTTAACAGTCAAGGGGCCCCATGCTAGCCCCTTTTGATATTCAAATAGACAAATGGTAACCAGCCTTTATGAATTCAAAATGGAGCGAGCTCTTTTCATGGGGACGAGCTTGTTAAGAGATTCTGGCCACCCGTCCAACCTGATGGAGCCCTTCTTTGTTGGAGTGGATATGATGGCATTTGATGGCTCATAAATGGAATGCCAATGACAATTTGTTGTTGATGTGTGGGAATCTGGCTTTTATGTTAGGCAGACATAGTAATGCAGGCACTCGAGCAGATTGTGCTTGCAGGTAAATGATCCGGTGATTGATCCAACTGGTTGAAAGCAACGAGGGCCTTATCTCCTCCCTTTCCTTCCCCCTCACTCACTTGCGCCCATCTTCCCTCCATCTCTTGTCTCCCGCACTGTCCCAGTAATTTGCAGCAGCAGAGATGGAAGCTGAAGATTCATCAAAGCTGACAAGTGAACCCAGGAGCTGGGGATCATGGCAAACCCATCTGATTATGGAAATAGCCATGACCATGTCCGCCCTCCAGCTAAACAGTTGTGTGGCTAGCATCTTGTTCTGCTAGTGTCCCAGAAAAGACATACATTTCAGCAAGGGAAAAATATTGCAATAAAAAATATTCCCTCCTTTGAACGAGTTGTGATAGTGTCATGGCCTATCTGTTTAGACTTTGTCAAACTGAACATAGTAAAGAAGAGCTTGTTTGAAATGAGCGGGAGACGAAGTTTGAAGTTGAGAGGGTGCTAAGTCTTAAGTAATACCTCTGGTCCATGCTAACCCTGGTAAAACATTATACCTCTGGCTGTGTCTTTGCTAATCAGTAAAGGACCTTGTCTCGGGCCATGTATCAATTGATTCAGGCCTTCTTGATCCTCCCTGGAGATCTGTATGTGCTCAAGGGTCCCTGCATAGGCCAGCAATTATCAGCATGTCACCAACAGCTATTTGCAGTGACCAGCAGCGAGTGTTCAACACTAATGCCATCCAACCTCAAACACTGGTGAACTACAGGGTCTCTAAAGACCTGACCTCCTTAATGCCACTCCTCATCCCTGCTCATCTCTCTGCATTAAACAGATAGATTTTTTTCAGGTTTCATTATACAAGAAGCTTAATTCTAACCGAGGTATTTAGCGGAGAATTGAGCTTATTATCACATTGTTAATTGTGCTTATAAATAACACTGGTGCCACAGAGATACAATGACAGGCTTCTCACAGAATACCTGCTTGTGAAATGAGAATTGTTGGTGATAAGATGCTGAAAACTGGCCGAGGTGGAACTTGTTAATTAATGCAGTGCTACTCAAACATACACTTATAATTAATGTTAATTTGATTATAACACCTCATTGATGAATTTGAACTTTTTTTTATAAAACTGATTTTGGAGTTTGATGATGTATATCTTACATATTGTTTTCTGGTTGAATAGAAATCATGTGTTCAAGTTCATAATTGTCTAATTAAATATTATTTTTTACTTTATGAGTTAACACACATTCCAGTGCTGACAGGAGTTTTGCAGTTTGTTGGTACTGAATAAGTAAATTATCCGGTCTTGATAATATACTGTACAAAATGTTTGCAACCTCATCAGTGACTGCTTTCGCTACAAAGGCAAAGTTTTCCACAATCTTTGCTTAGGTTTTAATTTCATATCTATAAAATATACAGTTTGTATTCCTTTTGTTCAGCATCACTTCCAAACACTACCCTGCCTGAACAGTTATCTAAAAGGCTGTAATTAAGTGTCAAGCATTGCTCAGTAGAGAGATGTAAGCCTTTAGCCTGTGTGTTTTTGTGAATGTGTGATATGAATTGAATCAAACATTGGACTCTAGGGTTGCAATACCCAACCAAAACTGTAGCCCTTGTTTTTAGCCACACTAGCGGCATGTCTCCAGGGATGGCAGCATTGATCTGTCTGTCGGTCGATCCAACTTAAGACTGAAATACCTCAACAGCTATTGGATGGATTGCCATGAAATATGGTACAGACATTCATGTTCCCCTCAGGATAATTTGTAATAACTTTGGCGATCCCTTAACTTTCATCTAGCGCCACCATCAGGTCAAAATTTTAATTTGTCCAATACTTTGGTTCATGACCAAATAACTAATGACATTCCTTTGAGCCTAAGCTGTACTTTGTGTTTAGTGCTAATTAGCAAGTGTTATCATTGTAACACACTAAACTAAGATGGTGAAAATGGTAAACATTATACCTACTACACATCAGCATTGTCATTGTGAGCATGTTAGCATCCTTACGTTTGCATTTAGCTCAAAGAAGCCTCGCAGAGCCGTTAGTTTGGCTGCTGACTCTTAATCTTGGTTTTACCATAACAAAGCCAACACTGCTGTGTTTTTCTCTCTTTTCTCCAGGTTGATCAGTCGGTTTTCTGTGCAGGCCAAATCGCTTTGGTCCCCTGTACCATGCAGCTGGCAAAGGCTAGCACCAGGACGCAGGCCCGTTTGTCATTCAGCTATGTGAAGAACGTTCTGGAGGCGGTGATCAGCAGCCTCACTCTAGCTCATGTTGTCCAGGCCCACTGCTACGCCACAAGACACCAAGACATCCCCATCATCAGGGCCGTCTGGGAGAGCATGCTGAGGGCTGCAGAGGAAGAGAAGGTCAGCCACTGTGCAGTGAGATTTTTGTTTATGAAATATATACCAATGGTTAGGAAGAAGAGCAATGACTGTCTGTTTTATTATAGATGCAGAAGAAATATTGATCATACTTATCATATGATACCACACCCACATAGAATGAACACATATTTAATGGATTAAAAGACAGTGGGATCCATGTGTCAATGAATAAGTAAAAGAAGAGAAACTTAATATGTTATCAGAGTTTTTCAGAGAGGCCTTTCAGAATTGTATTTTATAGTTGTGAAATAAGGGAAAGTTCCTCGCCCCTCTCTGCCCCCTCGAGACCCAAGCCGCTGCGACTGATATTTACCAGTGAGTGCGCTCATGAAAAGTTGATGATGTGGGAAATGCTGGTGTCTTTGATAATGTGGAGCTTGGCACAGAAGCAGATGTCTTCCTCAGAGCTTCCCTAATCCTTTGCCCCCACACACCATTTTGGAGCTCCGTTCAACTCTCAGAGCAGCTTATCCCCCCTCTCCACCCCTCTTTCCTGCCACCTCCCTCCATCCCTCCCTCCATTCCACCGCCCCAGCTTACAACCCCTGCTCCATACGTCAAATAGGGGCACCAGTCTCCCCTGGCAGCCCTTCTCCTCCCACAGTAATCTGTCTAGCCATGGGAATAGGGCCTAAGGGAGAGAGGCAGGAGCCCACCTCCAACATGTGGCTCTGTTCAGTGGTGGTTAAAGACAGTGTTAAAGACAAAAAAGAGGATGTCAAGTTTGTGTCAATTCCACAAAAGTATAGCAGTATATAAAATTATGTGTGTTGTTTAAGGCCAGCACTAATATTCTGAAAGCTTTCAAATGATCATTTCTGAATCCAAATACATATACTACGGTTGAGCTCATCTCAGTCAAGAGCTGGTGTCTATTTGTGAATTTATTTGACATATTATGCCTTATTTTAACTCACAGTGGAATAGAAATCTTGAAAGCGCTGACAGTGTACCATCAATTTAGCATGCAGATTGGGTCGTTCAGATAACAAGGCTAACCCAGGGCAACGCTGTGGGACGTGACAAGACCAGGCTCATGTCAGAGGTCACTGAAGATGGACAACATCGTCCATCTGTTGTGCTTCCATGCGGTATGTCAGAACAATCAAAAATATTCATTTAGCTGACCCAGGATAATCACCACGAGACCATGTTTTATTTTCAACGGATTCCCAGATTAAGCAGCTCTAATTGACAGCTCCATCTGTAAACAGGTGAGTTCTCCCCTCAAGAATAGAGCTAGCTTAGGTGGTGGGTTACTAACGTGACCTCACGCTCTGTCTTTGCCTGTGAGGCAGATCATCTTGGTGTGACTTCCCAGCTTGGCCCTCGCACTTTCCCCTCTCTTCCACTTCAAGTGCAGATGTATAAAGTGCAGCAGAAGATGGGGAGAGCAGCCGAGGTGGGGGCTTCTGTTTCATCCCAAACCTGGTAAAATGCTCTCTCCCTGGGGTGGGGATTATACAAAGCACCGGTGCCCATTTGAACTGACTGCAATTAGAATGTTTAACTCGGGTCAAACACCGATAACACAACTCCCACAGACAGAAATAACTCTACCAGCTGGCATTAGCAAAAGGAGTCCTGCATCACTTACAGGCAGCTAAATGAGGTGATGTCTTCAAACATATAGGCAATTCAAATTTACACTAAATTTAAACTCTATCAGTAATTAGAAAGAGAAGAGAAGCTATAAAGTGTTTTGCAGAAATAGATGAAAAGAGAGAAAAGAAAAGGAGAAAACAGACAGACAAGACAATATGTTAATACAGGGACGCATACCAACCAAAAAATCTAATTATGCTAGGCAGTAATGTGATGTCATATTTTGCTGCACAACAATCTATTATGTGTAATCTAATGTACTCAATTGTTTAATTTTGGCATTCTGAATTATTAAACGGACTAAACTTACTAAAACTAAAACTAAAAATAAAAGTTATACCTAATACTTGATCTTAAGCTGTCATTGAGAAAAAAGTAATTAAATATGTCATATTAAGTACTTATTACATCCTATTGCATTTTATTTTGAGTCAATTAGTTTAAGTTGTATTATTAATACTGGAGATTTAAGTAATTAAATCGCCACTTGTTCTTGTCCCTTCTTTTTTCCCAAAATGCATCTGTACTTTATAATGCATCCTGATAACCATGAGCAGAAGATGTAACATGGTTATGGATGCCAATTGAGTTGTCAACTGTTAGATTATGTAGCCTTACACTTTTATAGACAACAATGTAAATGGTATTCTTTTCAGCGTATTTTCAGACACCAGACCTGTGAAGTGAAATGGTGGAAACACCAGTGCCTAGCATGTCTGTGAAGCCACAGGGCCATGTTGTTGTTGTGCGTTGATAATTTCTCTAATCAGGTGGATGAAGAAGCTTGCAGGGTTAATTGGGAGCATACTGGAGTCGCTACGAGTGTGAAATTGTATTTACGGTGCATTAAACTACAAAGAGCCTGTTTGTCTGTGTGTGCAAAGGCTTTGATGAACGGGGAGATTTTGATGTGGTAAGTCAATAAATGTTAAACAGATGTGCCTTTGTGTTGCAATAACAGGTTCTGAAAACATGTCAAAAAGTAAAAGATAATTATTAAGAAGCTTTAAATATTTGTTAAGTTATTAAGGCTAAAACTACTTCTATATTTTCAAATGCACTATTCATTAACACCAGGTTATTTTGGAAATGTGGAAAAGCTCATTTAAAGAAATGATCAGTTTTGTTGAAATTTTGATTGATTGAATTTAATTTGATAGTGCTGAATTTGCAGTGTGGAGAGTTTCTTCCATGCATACCACAGTAGACCTTTTTTACATTATTTCTCTTCTGCTTACTTGGGACTTTTGAAGTAACTCTGGCCTCTGGCATGGTTTTATAATGGCCTCATACCCTTAAACCTTTCCTCACCCCATTGACATGGCCCTGTGTGTTTCATTTACACAAACAGTCTGACGAGCTTCAGAGCTGAGTCTTAAGAAAAGAGAGTGAATGAGGAAGTGAATGGGGAAAGGGTATTATAGCAGACTGACAGCACTACAGTAAGTGCTGAGACATAGAGCCACATGCTGAAGGCGTCCCGCTGGGCAGGAAATGTAGGGGAACTGGCTAAGCAGCGCAGTCCCATCAGCTCCCCGCTGTTCCCCGCCTTTACACCACTTCCTTATTACCGTGTTTACCGTTCGGCTTTCACGCCTCTCGGCCCTCCAACCCGCCGCACGCTCCAGGCGCACGGACGCGAGTTAGAGGGAGGAAAGTGGGGAGAAAGAAAACAAACATAAGGAGAGGCAGGTCACACACCATCAGCGTAGAGAGCTGAGCACAGCAGATCCAGACTTCATGCGTTTACCTGCTGCCTACGGAGTGAGAGAGCACTGGAGGAATGGCTGCATGCCCTGGAAGTGAAGTGGGATGAAGTAATGAGATGCATTGTGTTAGTGGCTGGCGTAGAGTGGAACAGAGCCCTCTACACACACACACACACACACACTCTGCCACCCGCCTGCCCTCCCCACTTGCCCCTCCAGCACTCAGCTCCACCATATATCAAAGTTTGTATTTTATTGGATTAATTTAATAAATGATCCCTGGTCAGGTAGGGATGTCAGCCAGTGTTCCCCCTCTCACTCCTCTGGCAGGGACACACGCGGTGGCGGAGCTCTGACCACAGTCAAGTCTGAAACATACCCGTGCACATACAGAAACATACACACAATAATGCACCATTAGAACATTTAGTTCCACAGTACCGCTGGACAAACTTCCCACCTAATGTAACATTTTGGTGGATACATTAATAAAGAAACAAATAGGGACTGATGTAACCTCGTCTGACAGAAAGTCAGCAACAATGCCGTGACAATAAAGTCCTGCCAGAGGCTGGAGCTGCAGTGCTGAAGTCCCCTGATCTCCTTGTGGACGGTCGGTTGGGTATAGTACCTCAGCACCCAAGGCCTGCAGGGTGGCCTTTAAGCCTGGCTGAGCAAGAACCCCTGTCCTGTCACTTCTCTCCCCAGTTCCCACTCTCTGTTCCATGTTCAATCACTATTGACAAGTGCAGGAGCAGTTCCCTCTAGGAGAATACCTAGCCTGTGCCAGAAGTGCTAATATAACATTTATCAAAGCATAGGACACGTATGTGTGCTGTCACTTTGTCTGACATGCTAAGAGGTCCGTGCTGACACGGCTATTGTTCTCTGCTCTTGTGATTGTTATTGTTGATCACCGCAAGCTAGGCTCCTCTTCAAAATCAGCAGAGTAAAGAAATCTTAACCTAACCCCTGCACACATACTCATTCGGGACACTTGCTTTTTTTCCATTTTTTTTACTCTCCGAGGCAAGAGGTTAGCTGTTGATACACAATTAAGCGTTTGCTAAAGTTTAATCTGAAGGTAAGTGCTGCTTCAGTGAATCTGGCTGATTGGGTCATGACGGGCTCGTCTGTTGAAGGGACAAAGAGGCCGTCGTCTGCGCTTGTCAATGATTTCTCTTTTTTTTTGTGAGTGAATATCAAAATAAAATGTAAGTAACCTGTTATTATTCTGCACTTACGAAGTGGGGTGTAAGTGGATGAAAATTGATCCAGCAAATTGAAAAGGGGGTTAAGTGTTTTTGCCCTATCGACTCCGACTGAAATGACGGTTATATAAAACACTCATTTCTCTCCCATTAGCAGATGAAGCCACAGCCAAGTATTATTAGAGGGCCACATTGTAGCACTGCTCCAAGACATTTTGTTACTACTAATGGCCCTCAGTCCAGAGGAGAAAAAAATAAAGAGATTTTGGCTCTGTAGATAAAATTGAGGCAGTTTTCTCACTAAAATGTGTGTGGTGAAACTGCCATAACATGTTGTGAGTGATCTTCTTACAAAGGTGAGAAGTCATCTTGGATATGACCTGTCATGTTAGCAAATGCAGCTCAAAGTGAATGCATTTGTGCAGTCTGTTTACGGTGGCTGCAAGCCGTATGGATTCTTTCTGAATTGTTTGTACACTATCATTACCGTGGGTCACCTCACAATCCCATGTTAATTGATAGGCTGTCAGTCTGTCAAGTAAAAAGCCTGTCTTAGTGCTGTGTGGTAGAATTTTATGATGTGCTTTACAATAATGTTAAATGTTGATGGAGTAGTGTTTGTGGTCAGAAAAGCACAGCATGTATCTCAGCAGGAGGGCCATACATTTGATTGTAGTGTGTGGCACAACACGGTATATAATTTACCATCTGTTTGCATTGCAGGACTTGCTGTTGGAGCCTGAGATCAAACCAGCGCCATTGTTGGTCGTTGTGGTACCTGCCTTGCCCAAGGGTGCAGCTGTTGAACTTCATGCAACCGCAATTCAGGATGATCCCACCCAAAGGACCTCCTGTCACACGACTACAAAGGTGGCGTGCGGATCCATAGAGTGCCGCATCGTAATGTCTGCTGACATGTGTGGTGCTTCACTCTCACTTTCCCTGGCTGTGCCCGGTGATAACCCGGAGGTCAACGGTGTGAGGGATGTAACAGAAGCAGTTGGCGCTACATTCAAGAAAGCCATGAAGAAGATGGGTGCCGAGCTGGTGCCGCTGTGTGCCAGGGTGTTCTACAAGTGCAACCACTCACTGGCACAGCAGATAGTTAAAGGTATGTCACTGGGCCTGTATCTCACTCAAGACACTACACATAAGCTTTAAATTGATCTAATATTTACACTCATTAAGAGGATTTATCCTAAATAAGCTGCTCTGTTGAAGGCAACACTTCTGAGATACACCGCTCTTGCAAGTTAAGCTCTACATCACTGTATTAATGGAAACAAAGTGACAGCCTGTCTCTCTCTGCACTCTCTTTTCAAAGAAAGTTTGAGCTGACATTGGTTAAGTAAACTCCATAAGGTATTCTAGGAAGCAGTCTCTCCAGAGGATCTCCACTTCTTCCTGTGTTTAATTATTGTAAGTCATTTGTTGTGTCTACACTGTGTACAGTAACCCAAGCAGCTGGCACAGTCTTTTGTCATCATTACACTTTTATACGCCACCATCTCCTGCTCCCAGGATTCTAGGTTCTTGTCAAGGCGAATGTGGAATGGTATTTGTTTTATCCTGAGAGATGTTCTCTCGGAGGGAAAAGGGCGACGGGCACATCGATCACACAGGCTCAGTTGTCAAGTCATCGCTAAAGCAGTCAATTAACATTTTTGAATCTGTGCCAAACCAGCCATCTTACTGTCATTTTTAGCTTTGACATAACTCATCTTTTCGAGGACGTGAAATTATGGTTACCAGTGATGAATGGGAAAACGGTTGATCCGTTTCGAATATGTGTTGATATGCATGACAGATGAACAGTGCTATTTGTTTTGTTACCTAATTATATAATTGTTATTCAACATTGTTTAATGATATATGATGCATGTCATTTATTTCCTCTGAGAGTAAGAGGATTTAGCAATGAGAAGGAATCATGTTAAAATATCTTAAATATAAATTTTATATACAAATTGATAATAAAGTAGATGTAGATATGGCAATAAATGCTAACTGTATATATTTTGGTACAATTGAAATCATAATTTCTCTATAGATAGTCCTACAAAATGTTTTTTATAGAAACCATTAACTGTGTTACTGGGTCAATGGTTTACTGGAGCAAAATCAACCTCAATCTTCACCCTTGAAATGTATGTTTCTTTGATTATGGGCTGCACAGACTGCTTCCCTAAAACCATTTACTGACTCATCATTGAGCTGGAATCTGTTACCTTACCCTGCACGCACAGCCGAGCCCTGGAAGCTTACCCATGGGCGTTTTTATGGGTCACAGCCTATGCTCATCGGGTGATGAATCCAAAAAGTCAAAGGAGGAAAAGTAACACCTCTGGCGCTAGCAGTCACAGCCTCACAACTGCTACTGTCAGCGAGCAGACAGACAACAACACTGGAGCAAAATGTGACTGCACCCCCCCACCCACCCCACCCCTTCGGTTACTTGCGTTAGGATTCACAGCTGATAGACATGACATATGCTCCAAATGAAACCTTTAAACATCTTGTCTCAACTTGTTACTTACGATAGAGAGGTTCTCACAAAGATAGGCCCCCTCAACTCAACTAAAACCTAAATAAGGTCTTTTGATATTTTTATGAAAAAAATAGTGATTAAAGAAATCCATTATTTTACACTATAAGTATCAAAATAGAATAAGCGCAACAGGATTGACGTGTTTTCTCGTTTTAAAATGATATGGTGAATTTCTTAGGAAACAGTTTCTATTTGCACATCCAGCAGATACGGGGTAACATTAGCATTTACTGGAAGTTATGTTTGTGTTCACCTGATGAATGTAAGTTCAATACTCACCTTTTAGTCCTGTTTTGGTCTCCACCAACTCCTGAGGAAAATATCTGGCTTGTTAGTGGCTAAATGCTCCAGTATATTCACTTGTTAACTGTCTGTTTGGTGCTGGCAAAGTAGTGTAGAGTGTTGTGTTTTCTTTTTTTCTTTTTTTTTACTTTTCCGCTCTAACAGCTGCCTGCTGTGGCCGAAAATGACACTATGAGAGCAGTGACAGTAAATCAAAAGAGTTCATTTGTGGGCCAAAAAACCAAAACAATTAGCTAAAAGACGCTATAAGGGGAGGAGAGCTGTAGAGTTGGGTGATATTTCTCTGTGGGTTCACCACTACGAGCGACCCCTTTCACATACAAGTAGGCATGTGATTTGTTGTTGATATGAAATTATTGATTATAGCTGCTTTTGAAGAAAGATGAGGACGTTTTCCGCTTCTATGTGGGTCCACTACACACACCCGGCCCCTCGGCCTCTTTGTTCACTCTCCTTGGACTAAACGAACAATTTTCGTGAGCCAACACTTGCTAATTACCACCTCGTTTACCGGATAATTTGACCAGTTTGGAAGTCAGTGTAGCACAACTAAAAACCACTGGCTCTGGGCCTTGGCCACTGCTTAAAAGCCCCATAAGCCCAGCAGGCATCAACCATTCCACACAGGAACCCCCTTTTTCTCTCCTTTTTCACCACTGCCCTCACTGACACCCTCCTTCTATTCACTTAGGCTTACAATATTTATATATTAATCAGTTCAAACAAAAATAGCTGTTGATGTTTAGCATAAAAGGGTGTTGTGGGCATTAGTAATGGTTTGGTTTGGAAAACAGAGAGATTTAACAGCAGCCTTTTCAGCTCCCTGTGTGTTCGCCGTGAAGCAGAATAATGGCTGGTCCTCTTGGGTAGATGGTTTAGTTCCATCCCATTGCTAATGTGATGGCTTTTTGAATCTTACAGCCTCCATCCACTGGGCCTCTCAATGAGGCTCCCTGTGTAGCCCAAAGGGGGGGCTGAGAGACCAGGGGATGGGGATTGGGTGAGTGATGGGAAGCGTTCATAGGATTTTGTGCGATTTTACAGAGGCATTTATAGGGATTGGAGCAAAGTAGTCTGTGTCTTTACTCGCTTTTCACTCACAAAGACAAAAAAACACCAAATTGCATGGTCACTCAAGTCACCTTCACCCCCCTCATGTCTCTCATTCATGCATAAGCAGGCATGTCTGTGTACACAGACACTGAAAGAGACCATCAAAGAGAGAGCGCAATTATTTCCTATCTGCTAGTACAAAGATTAAAACATCCTGACATAAAACAGGCTAGTGTGCAAGGTGTGATGAAGGGTGCGTTTCTTCTCTTAATAAAACCATACCCTGTCTGTGATCTCCCTAGCTCGTTCAGTTGTCAGCTAGCCATCTCCAGAGGATCCTGCTTCCCAGGGTGCACCACATGCTCTGATAACACATATTTAGGCTTTTAATGCCCTCTAAAAAAGGCCTGTGTTCAGTGGGGGTATTTTAAGCTGTAGTGCATATTAGCTAATTAGGGTGTGTGGGCTCTTTGTAAGGATGTTTGGCATGCTGCGTGCGCTTCAAATGAAAGAGAATGAGGCTTATTAAATAGTGCTGAACTGCTCGCGTAACCTCTCTGTCCTGATTTCTCTCTCTACAAGTTCACATAAATGTCGCACAGTGGTACTGCAGTGCTACTAGATGTTATTAAAAGAACATTAGTTTGTGTTTGTCCACTGAGACTCAAGAAAACTTTGTCTTGACCATGCAAGATCACAGTGACCACACCCAAGTCCCATCCAGCATGCTGTTAAATCAAAAGAAATAAGCCAGGACAGTCAACCATGAGACAGGAACACTTGTGACCAATTAGTGCACGGAGCACAGGAGGGAAGGGGCAATATCCCAGCGGGCTGCTGCTAAATAGACAGGCTGTCATCAAGACCAGGCTCTGAGACGCTCAATGAATTCTCACATGTCCGCTGCCCGTCTGTAGTCCGGCCACACACACACACACACACACACACACAGACACACACACACACACTAACAACATCTCTCAGCTCCAGTAAAACTGAGAGGTAGTCCCAACACAGCTTCCTAACATCCCAACACAACAGGAGCAGAGGATCCATTCCACTAGATCCCCCCAACAAGCTGCTCAATTGTCCAAAAGGGTCTGGCAGGGTCCCCCCTCCCCCTCCTTCTATGTGTATGTGTTTGGTTGTATATGGCTCTGTGTGCGAGTTTGGGAGCGGTAGCTTAGAGTTCAGTCCTTGCTGACCATATGTCTGCACTGCAGGGAGTTGAATGGGGGGGCTACAATCTGCCATGGATTTAAGAATGCCAATAATTTGTAAATAGGCCTGTGTTCCCTGGTCGAAGGGTTAAGTGCAGCCTCTGTCCTGGGACGGCCCCAGTGGGACAGCTATATGAGAACCTAATATTCAACTTCTCATGAAACTAACGCCTCCCTCTTCTTTTGCCCCTTATCTCCCTCCGCACCTCTACCTGCCAGGACTTGAAGAAAGTTTGAGAAGCTCTCTAGGAGAGTCCAGTCCATCCATGGCACCAGTTCCAGTCCTGGACTTGCCTGACTCCCAGATCCTCCACCTGTCCTGCTGGCTCAGTTTATAGAAACACAGCCAGAGTCAACACCCAGGCTTCAGTCATCCACAGCACTGGAATTCTGTGGGGCTTTTCTGGAGGAGCGACTCTGACAGTCAAACACCTAATGACTTACAACAGCACATCAGTGAATGTGGAAAAGAAAACTGCATAACTGCTCATGAATTTTGACTGTTTATCACTGCTGATTGTTGAAATGCAAAGCCCTGTCTGTCTCCAAGTGGTTTTGATGATGTGCGGTTTTGAGGATGTGTTTATTCCACTTCATATCCCAGAACTTAGGCCAATAATTCACTTTGTCCTCCGCTGAAGTTGTATGCTGCAGCAGCTGTTATCCTGCCTCAGAGAAGAGGATGGAACTTCTATAACGCAAAGCTGCATACCAGAAGACTGGAGACCATAGTCTACAAAAGGAGACACCAGCAGTGTCTCATCCCACGAGGCGATAAACTGTATCCCCTGATATCCCACTGTTTCTGGTGGAATTTCTCTTAGCACGCTAGCTAACACCCCTCGTAAAGGCCTAGCGCCACCGCTGACACCATCTGTTCAGTTGTAAACCTATAGATTTACTGTGTGACTGCTTTGTGGCTGTGTGTAATGTGTGCGGATGAGGTGACTGTGTTTCTCCCTCTCATGCTCCATGGGATTCAAGGTGTGTTATTATTGTGTAATAGGCAATCAGCGCAGAGCACCTGAAAAGATTAAGCCTCTTTATGTTTTCTATTGATTCTAAGGCAACCTGGTTAATAGGAGAGGGACACTACAACACACAGCTGCAGGGCAGGCGTGTGTTCTGTGTGTGTGTGTGTTGGGGGTGTCAGTGGACACAGTGTGACGACGTGGGAAGAAAATAACACTATTAACCATTGCTCCTGGAACATTTCTTTTCTCAAAGATCATGAACCGTATTGATGATCTGAGTTGGAATGCATCTTCACTCCGGCTATTCTCTTCATCGCGCTTGTGATGGCGGCAGAGTGGAGTGGGCTATTGATCTTCACCCACTGCAATGTTGTTTTGATTGTTGTTATCAAAAATTGAACAATAGAGGCAGCCAATAGAGCCTGAAGATTTTTATTGAGGGTTAAAAAAAAAACACAAACAAGCAATTATTTATGAGAGCGAGCAAGCCAATGCCCCATAAATATACAGTGTGTGTTAATGTTCACCTGTTTGGTTTTAAAGGGCCCTACCAGGGGGAGATTCAGAATTTTTGAATGATACAGCTGTCAAATAAGCACTAAGATAAGGGTATTTTTTTAGTTAAGTACTCTTAGTATGTACTTCCACACCTCAGTCACGTAAACACCCATAAATTTCATCCACAAATATTTGATTATAGTTAACTGTTTTCAATAAATGTAGCTGTTAAACAGCTACAGATTTGGCAATGGCACAAATAGCCAAATTTTTGTAGAAGACATTCCTCCAAGAGTGTTTTCTTTGTCAAATTACTTGGGTTTTTTCCCCCTGAATGTGTGTAACAGTCTGAATGCCAAGCAGGGAGTTGCTGAACAAGACTTTGCTGAACAAGCATGCATGTTCAGCAGTCTTGCCCGATAAATAATGGTTTACATGGAAGACTGAAAAATGGTTTTGTTAAAATTGAGCAATGAAAATGACGTTAACAACATGCATCAGCCGATGGAAATGTATTTCAATTATATATAAGTACTAGATTTAACTTTATTATTAAAATTCCACATTTGCCAGACATTTCTTTGTTGAATCTATGTGCTTTTTCCCTCTGTGGAACAACAGTTAAATTACAAGGAGTTCACACATAACAAACCATGAAAATACAAGACTCAGCACTTCAGTAAACACAGAGGAGCTCTGCCACTAAAATTCAGCGCACGACAAACACTTGTCGATCACCACTGCAAGCATAACATTCTGTCTTTCAGCGGGCATGTTTTCGTACAGACACGGGCAAAGCCACAAGTATATCATCACACCCTCATCATAGCCAATGTGATGGCCCATGGCAGACACGTTTCTTTGTGTCTTTACCACTGTGTTTCCTCACAAAATGAATAAAGACAGGGTGACATTTAGTTTTCTCATGTGTTTTGTCAAATGTACATTTTCTACTAAGCTGACCTGCAACCACTCTGCAAACAAACTGGCTGCTGTGGCTAACATTGTCCTTTGTGCACAGTGTACCAGCCTGCGGCCTTTGTCATTGTGGCCTTGCACATGGACTTTAACTGTGTGTTTCTTCCTTCAGGCTAACCGGGCTGATGTGTGTGACTCTCTTTCCCCACAGCAGTGGGCTACAGTAGGGGAGCCCAGCTCAGGAGCGGCCTCGCCGCACGAGACGCATCCTGACATTGTGGTCTGTTTGCCTCAGTGACTGCGGTTTTGTTTGTTTTCATGTTTGAATCCTTTTTGTTTCGTAATGTAATGTTTTCTTCCCCTGACGTATTGGGAAAGCATGTCTTTATGGTCACAGCACTGATTTAATGAAACTTTCTCTATCTGCTGAACTGGCAAGATGTCACATGCTATTGAGTGGTGTCTGCCGCCCTCTTGTGGTCAACATAAACCGTGCAATTTAAAAGCACGAGCTTTGAATTCCATTTGCACTGTATTTCCACTATTATACTGAGTGCCACAATTTATACATTAAGAAGCATTAGAACTAGAAATATTTTACATTTATTTCTCTCGAATGAAAGATCGCTGAAATATTTGCTTCAGTGCTCAATGCTACTGTGTTAAGACACTAAAATATTAAATTCTTTTCTAAACATTTCTTAATATTGACATTTTCACACTATTTTTAATTTTTTCAGTATTTTGAATTAAGGTCTGTGCACCTGATGTGTTTTTTATATTTCTGATGGTCAAAGAATTCCACTTTATTTCTCCCTTATTGTTTCTATAATTTCTAAAATTTGAGGTAAACACTTCAACATGATTTGATATTTTGCTCTGCACATTACCACTTACTGTGTAATGCAATGATTTGTGTATAGTGCTCTGACATAGGCCTTCTCCACGGAAGGCATTTTAACATGTCACAGTAGGAAAAAGCACAGGTGTAAATAATAAAATGAATGATGGCTGAATTCCATTTAGCTGCTTCAGCTCACAGGCACACTGGCTTAATGGGACACAATAATAGAACAGACCCATTGCATTGCTAATGTTATTAGTAACACCTGTGTGTTTCCTACTATGACTAGTCAAAATGTCTGCTGCGAAAAAGGCCTATTGCTTACATAAAAAAGTAAGCAGAATTGTTGATGCTCCAGCTCACTCAAAATTTCAGATGATTTTAAAATATTTTGACTTGTTATAGCAGGGAAACCACAGGTGTAACTAATAACATTAAAGACGGCTCCTCTCCATGTGGATGTCCCAATGTACTAGGTCCCTGACGCTGAGACACCTAAATGTAATGCAGGTATTATCAATGTTGGATACACCTGTGTTTAGGGCTGCAACTAATGAATATTGTCGTAATTGATTAATTTGTTAATTAATTTTAATTTACTGACTAATCAATTAAGCTACAAAATATTAGAAAATTATGAAAAATGCCCATCACAGTTTCCTGGAGCCCATGGTGACATCTTCAAATTGCTTGTTTTGTCTCATCCACAGTCCAAGACCCTGAGATATTCAATTTACAGTGATACAGAGCAGAAAAGCAACAAATCCTCACTTTTGAGAAGCTTGATGTTTGGCATTTTTGTGTTAATAATGACTTAATCAGTAATCAAAATTGGTCATTTATTTTGATTGACATCTCAATTTCACTTATGTTTGACTAGTCAAATCGCAGCATGAAAAGCCTGTCGGCTATCCAGAACTGTGCAGTTCCTTGAAAGAAGGGGGGGAGCCAAAGTTGAAAACCCACACATATCAACACCCCCTGTTTGATTCTCCCCATACACTAGATATACGGATATCAAACGTCCAGAAAATATCAACAAACGCTGACGCTAAAACCGTAGAAAAGGAAGTTCATCCAACAGGGTTTGAAAACCTGTGGTGACAGACAAAACACCTAAATCTAGACACAACACAAAATGGGATCACATTGTTATCTCTCTGTTACCCCTACCGTAGAATGTGTACAAAATGTAACATTCTCATATTTTTCAAACCTCCCAAAACACAGAGGCAGTGTTTCAGAGGCATAGATGTGTACATTGACAAAACTAAACAACATAAACACTGCACAGCATAGAAGAACAAACCCCTCGGCTCATAACAAGGAATCGTTTATCCATTCACAGAATAAGAAATAAAGATTTGAGGACCAGAATGAACATATCAGATGGAACAGATGGTTTACAGTAAATGAGGAGTGAACAAAGCCATACATGTCAAAGAGAAGCCCTCAGTTAACAGGGGAACTCACCTGTCTGCTGCTTACGACACTAGTATAACATCACTGCTTTTCTCCAACACACCCAACAGCCCTGCCCTGGGGATATTACATTCAGAAGGCACATCACTTTTGGAGCCATCTGAACAGGTAAAGCGTCTACGTTGTATGTACAGTTAGTCTACTTTTTACACTACATACTGTACTCTGTATACTGGATATTTAATGTAGTACCTACAGTTATGTGATGATGTACAATACATGGTCTTATATATATGAATGTGATAAGGGACTATATACATCTTTTCCTCATTAATAAAAGGGAATGGGGTGGGGAGATCAACCTGAACCAGAATTCTAATGTGATTTAAGTATATTGCTGTCTAATGAACATATATATACTCCCTTAGGCCCAACTCTTTTAATGTTTAAGGCTGTAAGTTGCAATGTCATATTGTATTGTATGGTGTTTTGGATATTTGGAGTCCTAAATAACAGCATTAGGCATTACAATGAGTATATTTGAAGTATTCTATTTCACAGAGGTATGATTACAATGAAGTCTCCAATTTCTGTGCCAGGTAGTGGAGTAATATGATGCATATATCATATTACTCCACTGAACAATACACGTACTGTGGGTCATGAGAACAAGTTGTGACATATCTGCTGCAAAATATTTTGGACCACACTGCACACAAAAACAAAAAAGGTCACGAGTTTTTTCTTTCGTTTATTTATGTAACTTCTGTGTTGACTCTTTTGTGGCCGACAAATGAAAATAGCAATTTTCTGGTTGCAATGGTAGGTTATTTATAATAAAAGGCTATGTTTAGCATTATAATGCTATAATTGTATAGCCTACTGTCGCATAGCCTCCGTCTCGTCAATCGAAAAAATAAATAGCACGAAAATAACACCCATGGCATGAGGTCGCCTCACGTCTGCAGGTGTGTCACGGATAGGAACCAAACGTCCTTGTTTCCCGCCGCACATTTTTAGGAACGTACATGCTTGTTGCCAGGGTGACGTCAGAAATTGTTGCATCGTTAGCAAGAAAGCTAACAAAGCACAGTCAACTTGTGATGAATACATTAGTTATAACAGGACTTCAGACGTGTATAGTAAGTACTTTTGACTTATACGCCAGCAAATCTAAGGTTGTTAGCCAGTTCCGACATCTGCTGCAGATTTTGGCCATGTTGTTAACGCCTTTGTCCTGTTCCTGTGTTATTAGCATACAATGTCAGTTAAGTATAGATGTCTGGAAATTATTTTACTGTTTTCGGCGTAATATATTATAGACATTATACATGATATACATAATTTTGGTTACATTTTTCTGTTCGCGAAGTTCACAAACATAATAAGACATAATACATATTTAAAGGTTAACGTGAATAATAGAGTTTTGTCGCATTATAGTAATGAAATCACTTAGCTTATGTCCTATTGTCAGTTGCACTTATTTGAATTCCTCCATGCTTACTTTAAGTTTTAATACCATATGCTTTGCCCTAGGTCTGCTGAGAGGATCACCAGTTGGGAGAAAAAAATTACTGAGGTAGTGATTTGAAAATGCATCAGTGTCCTGTTTGTCCAAAGTCTTTCCCGTCGCCATTTAAACTTCAGAGACATTATGTCATCCACACTGGCCAGAAGCCCTTCATCTGCGACATCTGTGGAAAAGCCTTCACACAGTCTGAGCATTTAAAAACACATTTGCAGAAAGTCCACCATTCAAGGCTTCCAACAGACCGTCTCCGGGATGGCATTTTTACTCATAACCAACAAGCAAATTGTGATAAACCAGCTGCAGGGATTAACACACAGGGCAGTAGTAATTACACTTTAATGTCTTCGGCTGTGTCACCTGTGAAAAGGTGTTTTCTTCCTTCCTATGAGACTGGATATCCATCAAAACACATGCCATGTGTTAATGATAACTCAGCGGCTCAGAGCAGTGTCTCAAATGTTATGGAGGCAGTATCTCAGGAGCAAGCTGATTCTGTAAATGTAGACACATCTGTATGCAGTGCCCACAATGGATACACCTGCAAAGTCTGCTTGAAGTCATTTACTTCATCTCTTCAGCTTTGGATCCACTCACCAAGTCATAACAAACCAAAACAATTTGAGAGGGGCAGAGAGTCAGGCCAGACTTTTTCTAAAAAGGCCCATTCGAAGGTGCACCTGAAGTCACAGGAATTGAGCTCCAGCAGAAGCAAAATGACTTTGAAACACCAGTGTCCTAAATGTCTCAAAACCTTCTGTTCACCATCCAAATTACAACGGCATTTTCTTATTCATACTGGACAGAAACCCTACTCATGTATGATCTGCTGGAAAGCCTTCAGACAGAAGGTACACTTGAAGTCCCATTTAAGTACTGCAAATCAATGTTCACTTTCTGCTGGCACTGAAAGGAAAAAACAGAGGTTTTGTAATGACAGACAAACCTCAGCTCTGCAGCATCAGTCATCACTTCATCAGCGACCCACCACCCATCGCACTCCTGTGAGTTCCTCAGTGGAACTGGAGCTACAGTGTAAAATAAGTGTAAATGGTGTGCAGGACCTGAACAAGACTGAAATCGAGTCGGGCGCAGTGGTAAAACCAGAGCAACCGTTAAATACAAGCAGTCGGTGTCAGAGTACTTGTCCTAAGTCTGATAAACCAGAGCAGCAATACTCAACACGTAAAGACTGGAAACCATTCCAGTGTATGATCTGCAACCGATCGTTTCGGTTGGAAGTGAATTTAATACGTCATCATAAAATTCATAGGACCCAAAAAGAATTGGGAAGTCCTACCGCTGTGCAAAACAGTGATAATGTGAACATGTTTGATTCTGAAGCAATAAAACATTCACCTGAACCCAGTCATGCAGATCCCATTGACTTGAACATCATTATTAAACCAGAAACATGGAGTGAAAATTGCAGCGATCACAATGACTCTCTTCCTCAGGAGTTAATTACATCAGCAGAACAGCAGAGGGAAAACTGCCGTGCCACCAGCAAGCAGCAAAGAATTAACACTTTACATCAGTGCCTTACATGTTTAAAATGTTTTCCATCTGCATCAAAACTTCAAAGGCACATGATGACTCATACTGGACAAAGGCCCTTTGGCTGTGGGATGTGTGGCAAGAGATTTCGTCAGAAAACACACCTGAGGGTCCATTGTCGCACTCACCTGTGGTCTAGATATCACAAACAACGATCACTGTATATCAATCGGCCGCCTTCTTGCATAGGTGGGTTTAACACAAAGACTGCAGCAGACGTCCCAGTCCAGGAAATGTTAATACATAAGAAGGATTTTGAGGCACACAATGGCAGTGACGTAGTCTCTGTGAAACACCTGGATCAGACCCCTTCTATGGTAATAATTCAGAATGACAACAGAGAATCAGATAAGAAATTGTTGCCACATACCTCAAAGAAAAATGAGGTTGTGCATTTGAGAAAGGTTTCTAAAGTGACTGTGAAAAGGACACAGACTGCTAAATCCAGGCAAAATCCAGGCAATGCACGACACAAGTGCTTCCGGTGTTTAAAGTGTTTTCCGAGTGCGTCTAAATTACAAAGGCATGAGATGGTGCACACAGGCCTGAAACCATTTCAGTGCATTTTGTGTGGGAAAGCATTCAGACAAGCTCCACACCTGAAAAGCCATGAAAGAACTCACTGTGAGAGGAAACCATCCCAGCCAGTCAGTCAACAGGGGAACATCAGAAAACTGAAAGCGAATAGTCAACAGCAGCTTTACCCAAGGATCAGTGTTCGTATCCCACCACAGGAAAGATCTGTGAACACAGACACTACACTTTCACATTTTGATGGTGCTCTAAGTAATGGAGTCAGCGAGCTGCTTGACACCAGGCGCGAAAAATCCGCCACAAAAGTGAACAGTCTCTTTAAGACAAACTGTAAAAGTAACGTAACTTGTAAAAAGAGAAAACTTCACACATGCCGAATATGCTTTAAGAACTTTGCTTTTCCATATAAGCTTTCAAGACACTTGGTCACTCACACTGGGATAAGGCCATACAAATGCACATTGTGCAGCAAAACCTTCACACAGTGTGGTCATCTAAAGGTTCATGAGCACAGATGCAGACAGGGTGACAAGATCTCGCATTATAGTCAAGGAGAAATGATTAATACCAACCATCTCCAGGATAAATGCATTGAAAGCCTTACTGATTGTACAGATTTTAATGTGGATGCAACAAGAGAGCAACCAGAGTCACATTATACCAGTGCTGGTGATTACTCATTTACTGGTGGAGATTTATCTTGTTGCTCAGAGGCAATACACACTGAATGGCTGGCATTGCCAGGAGTAGGCTTACAAGAGGAGAATAAAGAATCAGAGAAAAGGCAGAGAGAAAATTGTAATTGGACCATAGACAATTCTAGCTACTCATTTCCCTCTGAACTTGCCTTTGAAATAAATAAACTTGTCCAAAATCAAAACATGGCAGCTCCACCTTTGTCACATCAGTATGAGGACAATGCACAAAATGTAAAAGTACCATGTCAGTCTAAAGGAGTTACAGCTATTTCACAGAGCAACACGCTGTTCAGTGATGAACTTGTGAGTTCTGTGGTTGAGATTCAAATGCAGCCAGATAATTACTGGTGTGAACCACTAACTGTGTTTGAATGTGACAAGTGCGCTGTAAGTTTTAAGAGCGAAAACGATCTTAAGCAACACATTTGTTTGACTAACGTTCAACATAAAATGACAGAGTCAGCCCAGAAGTATCGTTGTGACATTTGCCTCAAACATTTTGTGTCTCCCTCTAAACTTAAAAGGCATTATCTCATCCACACAGGTCAGAGGCCGTTTAGGTGTGACATTTGTGGCAAAACGTTCACACAGTCCGTACATGCCAGAACACACCGACTGACTCATTGATAATCAAAATGTGCTTTTTGTGTAGAAAGGTGTTTATGGTTATCATAATTTGTCATTAATATGATGTTTGTGTATAATGTATGTATGTACGTTATAGATGTACTCATATAATACATTTTTCTATTTTCAATATTTCATAAATTAAACATGTTTCATATGATATTTCATACTGCCTCATGTTAAATTTGTTCAGGCTGTACATTTAATTGATATGCTATTATAAACATTTATAATGATAGCCTTTTCGTACTTAAATTGAGACCTAGTTTAGTTGTTTTTGAGAAATACTAAGGCTTTCACAGCAGGAACGATAGACATTTGCTTTTGTACCTGGGGACGGTTTTAGGGACGTACCCATTCAGGAAGTCAGTCGCGTACAGCGCGTTTTGGTTGTGTACATGCTTAAATAACCGCTCAACCGCAGTTACACTCATGCTGAAATAAACTTAAAGGTGAGTGAACTTACTTTATCATATATTTGCGTACGCCATGGTACTAAAGTTAATGTTATCATCAAACGTATTTGTGAGCCAGCTTCTTAGTGCTGCTAATTAGCTTAGCTTATCACCTAATATTGTGAAACAGCTAAGTTAACGTTTACTAATGTAAGTATTTTACGACACTGTGTTAATAATAATAAGGTGTAGATATGTATAGATACACCGATATATCATTCATTTAAGTATCGGGCAGGTATTTGAGTAATTATTATGTTTAGAATTGCACACGTTTTACCAATTAACCTACTAAAGTTTTTAACCTAGCTAGCTAACTTTCTCAGCACTGTTCTTGAGTATAGTGGCCCCATATTTTTAAGGCACACCTTCGGTACCAAAAGCTAAGTTCAAAGCCTGTTCATGTTAATGAGTAGCGACGGTTACTTTCATACAATATCTTATTTTACCTCTTTTTCCGACAGTCATCATCGTAGCTGCTTGAGATGGCCACCATGGAGAAAGAAACGCCCGCTAAAAAGGCTGCTGCGCCTTCTGTGTCTCAGATTAACGCAGAATATGTCACACAGGTAATCATTGTACATGTACACTACACATGTGGTCCAACCCTGTGTGTTGAAATAATGCTGTTTTTATGATGAAGACAGAAAGATGGTCTCCTCACCTGCCTGTACATTAAGCTTTAATTGATCTAATAAGTCCGTTAAGTGACCCTGAATTGTACTTGCATAGGAGATTAAAATACTGCATCCTGTGTCTTCGTACATATAAAAAGTACTAATGTGTGCAGTGGGAAGACGGGGGCAAATGTGAGGAGTGTACCTGGGACTTGAGGATTTGTGTTGTGGATCACATAATGTTCAGTGTAGAAGAGAGTCAATCTACGTTGGAGAATTTTCCCTTCTCCAGATAGTTTGCTATTTGGTATTAAACCAGAAGAGTATATATCCCAATCAGAAAACCACAAAAGTATTGTTGAGTTTTCCAGCGATAAACCACCCTGCATCATTTGTACAAACTTCTGTGTTCCTGAATGAACATTTGTGTGTTTATACTGCCATGTTTACTACTATTGATGTTTTTCTTATTTCTTGTTTCAGTTGGCTAATAAATATTGGGCCCCTCATGCAAAGAATAAACTACCCTTTGACCCTAAGGTGAGTTTTATGTATTGCTGCATCTTGGAGGTGTCAATATATATATTTTTTGTAGTTTAACTACTTTTACAAGCAGGTTGCAAACACATGATCTGCATATTGTGCTTATCATAGTGTTAGTTACATGTGTGTTGGTTCCAACCAAAATGTCTTTTAATCCTTTTGTTTAATAAAATAAAATGGTAAATAGGTGTAAAGTGCTTCCTTTAACAGTCAATGAACTCTACCTAAACACACAAACACACTTATTATGTTTTTAGCATTGAGGTGGGGGTCCTGTGTGTTTGCCTTAACGTCTAAGAATTTTAACATTCATTGCTGTTTGTTTAGGTGATGGAAGATGTTTACGAAAAAGAGATTCTCAAGTCCAAGTAAGTCAATATGTAGTATCTTTGACTTAAACTGCTGTGTTTAATGCAATAACACATGTTAGACTTATTTATCTTATTGTCTTCTTTCCTGTATGTTTTCAGATTTGCCATCAGAAAGATCATGCTGCTTGAGTTCAGGTGGGATTTATATTCCTCATATTCCCTCTTTTTATAAGCAGTCAATTAATAAAAAGTGGTGACACAGCTTTGTGGCTAGATGTTCATACATTATTTTCTCATCTTTCAGCCAGTATCTTGAGAACTACCTGTGGGTGAACTACACTGCTGAGGTGTCCAGCAATGCCTACCTCATGTCCATTTGTTGCATCGTTAACGAGAAGTTCAGAGAGAATGTCCCAGCTTGGGAGGTAAGAAATGTAGTACCTCATCTAAGTTTAGACTAATTAAGCTTCTGAGGAGACCATATTTATACGAATTATTTCAAGACTGTACATTCACCATCTCTACAGTTACCATTCAAATTGATGGCTTTCAACAACACTATTTTATCTTTTGGTGTGTATCAGGTGTTCAAGAAGGAGCCCAGCCATTTCCCATTCTTCTTCAAATGTGTGATGGAAGCTGTATTGGCAGGCGACGAGGCTGGCCTCACTCTGAAGGAACAAACCGTGCTGCTGGTCTTCCTGGACCACTGTTTCAACAGTCTGGTGTGTACCACTACACTGATATTCATATCTAACTTGGGGAATGTTATGAGTGTTATGCTGTTGCTTGTAGGGTCAATGAGAATGTCAATACCTAGATTACTGGGCGTAATCAGCTTGTATTTTGATTACGATATTTACATGGTTTAAAGTAAGGTGATGTCTCTAATAAACTTAGGTTACACAGATTTATAAAAAAAAAATCTGTATTCTTTATCACAGCACCGTGAAAACAAAGAACAGCTGTAGTAATATGAACCACCCAATCGAGCATTATTTTTCAAGACTTGGCAAGAGTGTTCATTAGTGTAAGTTTGGATAACAAGATAATTAATATGGTAAGCCTTACATAACTAATACAGTTGAATATGAGAACACTTTGTTACTGGTGGTAATTTGCTGTGACCAGGGACAGATAACTACAGCTTGGCAAATAAATGGCAAGATGGATGAGAAATCAATGTGTTAACCATTCTGTCAGTATTTCAAATGTGATCTCAAGGAATTTGCATGAGAATTTGAACAGTTTTGCCTTAAATGGGTTAAGAAAAACTGTTTACTCATTAATGCAAGAAATGCCAAAATGCCGTGTTGCCCAAGATAAATGTGGAAATTAAGGCAATTATTTGTGATGTCCACTAGGTGGCAGTGGTAGACTAGGCAGTACAACTTGGGTCAGCTCCCACCCATCTGTATCCTCTGCAGCCGCATTAAACCACAGGGAAGCACTGCAGATGTCTCACTTTAAAATCTGCTGTGATAGCCTGCTGCACTTTGATTGTATCCTATAAAGGCCTCTAAATATTTTAGTTGCAGACTTTTATTATGGGCTGAAGTGTAATAAAAATCTGTCAAACACAGTATATTTTGACAAGTCTTTCTCTCTCTCTCTCTTTCTCTCTTTCTGTGCGCCTCCTTCCCAGGAGGTAGATTTGATCAGAGAGCAGGTGCAGCAGCTCATCTCTCTGCCTATGTGGATGTGCCTCCTACCAGTAAGATGTCAACCTATTACCCTAATTAAGTTTTTCTGGTGGTTATTGGCGCACGCCAAGTAATGGCGTTGTTTGATAATTTCCTAGGAAAGAATTGCCTCCTTGCTATATGACACTAATTCTTAGGTAAAACTGACTGTTCACTGATTTTGTTTCTGTCATGTCTGCAGTCGAGACTCCAACACGAGCTTAAGAAAGTTCCAAAGCTGCAGAAGTTCTGGAATCTAATCAAGAAGAAATTTGATAAGATGGATGCTGACGCAGCTGAGCAGTAATATTATTTTCTTTTCTTGCCTGTTCAGATCCATACAAACTGTGATATTGTGCTTTGTATCCCATGAGTTTCTAGGCTTTTTCTGATTTGCTTTCTTTGTGTCTTCCTCAGGGCAAAAAAAGAGAGGGCCTTCCTCTCAGCTCTCATTAAAAAGTTTCTTGGAGTTCTCATGTCAATTCCGCCATCAGGTAAACAGTTAAAAATACATTTATTTCCCTTGGGATTTCATAGTGTTGTTGTGTACAGTACACTTCACATGGAATTCCTTCAGCAAGACAAATGACCATTAGATCTTGGTCCTATTTTAATAAAATTTCTACCTCCAAATATTGAGTAAAATTAATGATCTGGGATGACTCTCCCTGTGACTTTGGTCCCATAGCAGGTCTTTACATGTGCTCTCTCTACCTTTCCCAGCATGATTAATGTACTTAGGCTTTTCTAGAGCTTGCACAGTGGCAGAGAGCACATCTCTCCAGTCCAGGGCCATACTGCCAGTATGAAACACAATAGTACCCTTTTTCATCACTATTTCAGTTGCACTGCTCCCTCCTTTCTTTCTGAGTCGTGCAGCCGCCGAAGGAGCATGTGCTCCAGCTGCCGTACAGCCACTGGCACTGACTACTATGTTGTAATGCAGGCAGACACAGAGGCCCCCCACCTGAATGCTAAAAACAGAACATGTATTCTTGTGTTTAGGTAGAATTCAAACCTGACAGAGTAGATTACAATCCAAAGCCCAGCAGGATCCACATCACTCTAATGCGTGTTGCATGCCTCAACTTTAAGTGCACGCACACTTACTCACACACGTACACACCGACATGCTTAATGAGGGCTAAGGTCCCAGCATGCTGCTGTGCTGGCAATGCAGTATTACATAGTGAGGCTCACACACTCAGCATGGCACCTTGGTGTTGTCCACATGCGTTTGCTGTCCTCATATCCTTGGTGATAACTACATAACCTCCTTTCCACCGCTACATCTTAGCACTCCCCATCGTTTTTTGGCCTTGTATGTTCATATAGTCATGTCTGCTTGTCTGTCAGATTGCATTTGTCATTGACAACATGCATTCCCTGATCTGAAGTGAAGTGCTAACCTCCCTGATTTCCTCCTTCTTTTTCCATAGGACCTGTATCCATGGACAAAGTACATTACTGCGAGAGATTCATTGAACTCATGATTGATCTGGAGGTAAGACACATTCACCCGTTCCCAAGCCTTATTCAGTAAATATTACAATCTTTTGCCAGTTTTACTTCCTACTTTACTTCCTAGATTGCTGTATTTGAAATTTACTGTGCAAGATGATGCACTCAGTCCTAACACAGACTAGTCTGACACTCATTTCCACTGCTGGGCTACAGTATATTTGCTTAATCATGGTATCCTGATGAAGGAAGCGGTGTAGACATCCGTTTCTGCAGAACTCATTTGCCTTTTGTCCTTCACATTTATAGCTAACTCAGGTCAACAGACAGTGGATAAATGTTGAGACTCAGCTCCACCCAATGCGTCTCTGTCATTGCTGTCTGCAAAGCTGTGCAGTATTTGAAACAGTAGTCTTTGACTGGAGTATGGGAATGGTTATTTTCAGCCTGATGGCTTTTGACATCTGGTATAAGGTGTAGAGTAATGTGCAGTGTTTGCTGGACACAAGGGTTGTGACCCCGAGACCCAATTCCCTTCTTGAATTAATCCCAGTGTTTGAAGGAGCAATTGGTAAAAACACTCTTGGTTTGTATTATTTTATTATTTTTTTTAATCAGCACCGTCCTGTTTTGAAAATCAGATAGTACTATTTTCTTGTCTTTTCGTTTTTGTATACTTGTTTTTTTATTTGCTGAGACTGCCTGATCAACACCTGTACTCCAATGTGGCAATTTTGGTTTACCCCATGTCACTGCATTGGTCTTGAAAGGGTTTTGGTTGTAAGATATCTGCTCCCATATCACAGAGAGCAACAGTTTTAGTTTCTGGAATTGTCATGCAGTGGAGTATATTCTATTGTAATCCATAGTTTATTTTCAGTCACCTCAGTTACAGAGTAAGATTTGGCATTTTCAGGTTGATGAAAGAGCTCATGAAGACAAGGAACCTTTATGAACTATCGTATTGGTTCATTTAAAATAATTCATCAAGGAAAATAGAATTTGACATAGTGTTTCATGGAGGCAACCTTGCCAATGAGGTTGGCTATCCAAAGTGAAGACACAATGTCTCATAAGATTGTTGCTCTTGCTGCCTGTGCAGATCTCCTGTTACTAGCAAGGGAGCTCAATAGATTTCATCTGGCTGCCTGCTGACAGGCCGGCCTTGCTGTTACTGGCAGCGGCTAGTGGCCGGCCAGCTGACGGTCTCTTGAGACATCTTCTGTCCTTCAGTGCTATCCTTTTACAAAGCCTCAGTTGCCTGAAATCCATACTTCCCCTCTCTGATGACGACCTGAAAATTAATGCAGGGAAAAAAGATCCCCGTTTTCATGCCTGTTTCATGCCGGCTGTCAGGACTGTGTTGAGATCAAAGATGGCTGTTGGATATAAAGGTATCCGTTCTCCCAGTGTTTAGGTATCACTTGCTGCACCTGCTGCCTTTGAAGAGCAGTTCCAATGAATAAAATAATAGATATTTCGTTTTGTTGGTGTTTAGCGATTCAGTATTACATTTCATATTCTATTTCTCAATGCAGTTTTTTTTCTGGGCAGTTCTTCTCTTTCAGCCTTTATAATGTGATAGATTGAACTCCTTTTTTGTTCTGTATGCACCAGTCATTTTCTCACTCAGACTGTCAGTTCATCAACATGTTCAGTACTTCTTTCTTGAAATCCTACCCGAGCAGCTCTGTTATTTCATTTTGACAGGTTTTCTCTGTACTTGCCTTCATGTCATGTTCGTGTGCTGCAACAAGCAAATAAATAATGGCTATAGAAGTAGCTGAGCCATTTTCTCCCTGTGTTCTTCACATCTCACTGTCTTTGCCGTATTGTTTGACGCTCTATCATATGTTTCAAAACAACCTCAAGACAAGAAAAGACCATGGATCAATAAGACGTATGGATAATCATGGTCCAGATGCTGGGAAATGTAGTTGTTGTTGAGTCAATTGATTCTTTTGACCCCTGAGAGGTGTCCTTTCATACAATACCGAGGCATCACCCCCCCATGTGTTGTTGTTTTTTTTTGTTTTGTTTTTTTACCAGACACATTCCAGTTACTTAGTTGTTGTGAGAACATAAAGGTCGGATATTTTAGCCACAATTATAGGCATGTAGTCCAATTAGTCCAATGCTGTAAACATGGTGTCCTGTGTGTCTAGGCCCTGCTACCCACCAGGCGTTGGTTCAATACCGTGTTGGATGACTCTCACTTGGTGGTCAGCTGCCACCTGTCCAGCCTCACCCAGAGAGAGAAGGAGGGGCACCTCTTCTGCCAGGTACAACACACTAGCAAACACAAGGACATGATGTATGCGTGCACCATTGAAATGAATGTATGGATGCAAACTGAGATCTACATCACCTCTATTTTCTTTTTTTATGTGTGGAAGTAACTTGTATTATTGTCTCATCTCTGTAGTTGCTGGACATGCTGAAGTTCTACACAGGTTTTGAGATCAGTGACCAGACAGGAAACGCCCTGACGGGGAAAGAGATGACCACTCTGCACTATGACAGAATCACCTCCCTGCAGGTAAATACTATACATAAAGACGGATAGACAGACATGCAGTGTCCTGTCTGCTTCGGTTCTGCCATTGTTTTCCACTGAAAGTGCTCAGGATGTTCTTCATTGATCTCTTTGGGTATCATTGTGCATCTGGAATACATATGTGTTGGGAGAGAGTAATGTGAACATAAAATGATACTGCCAGCTACCAAATCTGATTTCTATAGCTGTGATAATAAATGTAACGATCCTTGGTCATGTTACGCTGTATTCTGGACTATTTCTCTCCCTATTATGTTTTTCCATAATCAATTTAATTATCACTTATCCTGGTTAAGGCAATGTAGTATATTTAATGATGAGTGATATGTTTTTGCATCAGTCTCTGAGTGTTTTGCTCTGTGTTTTCTGTCTTGCAGAGGGCAGCTTTTGCTCATTTCCCAGAGTTGCAAGACTTTGCTCTGTCCAACGTAGCAGCAGTAGACACTCGAGAATCCTTGACCAAACACTTTGGGCATCTCAGGTAAATCAGAACATCCAGAATGAATCATGAAACAAACACAAGCACTTGCAGCTTGTTAGTGCACAGATGGAGGGATGTAGTGGGAGGGTACGCATGATTGGACTGAGTACAATTACAGTAAACTGTTAATACTAAAATGCTGTAGCACCAGACTGTTGTTTTTGCAAACAGGACTGATGTGTAAATGTGCTGCTTATCTACCCAGAGATGGCTCACCCTTTTTGCTTTTTACCATGCTGCCTCATTCACAAGTACTTACAGTATTTACTTTTATGTCCTTAAGAGAACATACCATAATTTCTCAAAGCGCTGTCGGTGGCAAAGAGTTGCACACAAACAAACCCTCCAGCAATTCATCAGCAGATGTACAGACCTGACCTTTTTATTTTTATTCTGATGACAAAAACATACAAGCGCCAGTTAAAGTACAGACACGCATGCAGACTACCTATCTTGGTCCTGTGTTGCAGTATAGCATCAGCACCACCGTTGCTGCCTGACTTCCCTGCTAAATGGCAGCTAGCGAGCCCTTGAACAGGCAGCTGGTACCAGCCAGAGAGAGCGGCACGCCTCATTAATTTAATCGATTTGCAGTGGCTTGAGAATAAACTCTTTGAACAGCTGTGTTTGTCAGATCATATTAGCTTGCCAAAAAGCGCCCTCGCTTTGATGAACTGGCCTGTGTGTGGGGTTTTTTTACTTGTACACATGTGTGAAGTACACATGCGGAGTGAAAAGACATTGATTTATTGGTAATTTGTAATTACTTCAGGGTTTCTAACCTTTCTTGGCATTTGATATCATAATGAAATTTTAAAATTATTGACCCGAGCTTTTAGAAAGTCTCTAAACCATCATGTTTTGGCTCTACGAGACTCTCTAAGTGAGTGACTGATTACTTATTTGTTTGTACAGTATGTAATGTCTTTCTTTGTCATGATTGCTCTGAGGTGCCGTGTTGGAACAACACAAATTTCCTCTTTACAGTCGATGTCTGTATATCCATCACCTCTTTCTAACTTCTGTAGTGGATTATAAATGCTTAAAACCCACACTAAGTTTCTTTGAGTCAGGCAGAGGTTTATGAGCCGAGCTGAGCTGAGCTGAATCAGGTAAAGACTTAGCTCAACCATTTCATGTATTTGTAGAAGCTCTGCTCCTTTTCCCAGAATTAGGGTTTTGAATATAGCAGGAACTGCATTGTTCCCTGCTCCACAACTGTCACCAAAGCAGCTCCTGGGTAACTCCAAATATGCCGATCAGATTTAACGAGGCACTTTTCATCCAAACAACTCACGCTAATGCCAGTTTATTCCAGCTGCACTACCCATGGGCTAAGCTCCCAGTCACCCGCCGCTCTGAATTTATCCGCTAAGTCCCCCAAACACACAAACGCAGCATTATTGCATAGCCTGCCCACACATGTACACACCCATTCTCTTTCACACACACACACACACACACACAGACACTTATTTCAGTTACATAAAACATGTTGAGTGTCATTTCAGGCCAAAAAATGAATTGACTACAAGATCAAAGAGTATGCATCACTTTGAAATGCTAGCAAAAATTGAAGAGAGTCATCACTACTGGAAATGTCAAAATAATTGGTGTAATTAGTTCTGTGGATTAGTTTTTCAGCGTGGGCCTGTCATCGGAAAGGGTGGTTAGATTTTATCGATCTCACTTCTCATCGAATCCTGGTTCCCATTCTGTGGATATTATGTGACTAAGAAAAGAAAATATGGTGAAAGCATTACCCACCTTAATGTGCAGCAGATTTAGGCTGCCATAAAAGCCATTTGTCATGTTTTTTTTGTTTTTCTTTTTGTTTAATTAGAAAAAGAAATGCTTGTCGTGGCATGTGATGTTGTCTCATGTTGTGGTTGTGCGTACACAAGTGTCTAGCTAGCTGAATGAAAGTGCCCTTACCTGACCAGGTAATGTCCTTGGTAATTTGCTTTTTGCTAAAGTGATGAAATTACACATTAGCTTAACAAAGTTGCTGAAGTTTAATGGCTAAACAAGGGTCAAGACAGCCTTCATGCTTTAGAGTGAATTTACTTTGGACCAGTGTCTGTCATGTCCCCATCCTTACCTTACCCGGCCAGTAGCTCAGCTGTCAGTCATGACCTGGTCCAGTCATCTCCATTACTCAGAGTGAGTTGTTGTGCTGCTGTTATTTTGTTGCTAAGGGAAGGAATGTCCACATGACCTATGCCAGGTCATCCACTGGGCCACCAGACTGCAACATTGGCAGAATTGCCACCCCACTGCTCAAGCGTGGCATCACAAGTAGCAGAATGCATGCACATACACGGATACAGTCGGTCAGTGCCACGTGTGGCTGTCAAGGCCTGTCAGAATGTGTCCAGACCCTGTCCTTCGTTGTGTACCGGACCCTGCCTTTGTCACAGTGTATCAGCCTGATTAAAACAGGTCTGTATGCAGAGAGCCATGCCTCAGCTTTCCGAGACGGAGATGGGCTTTGATTTTCATAATCCTGTCGCATCAGTGCGCCCCGGCCCCTTAACACACACATGCTGACAGAGCAAGAGTGCCGTGTCAAAGCAAACAGAAGTATTGCTTTATGCGGCAGTGCTAACAAGCACAAAGAATTTGATAAGGCTGTGTATCTTCACGCATATAGTGGTGTTGCCGTTGCCATTTGAAAAATCTTTCTCAGAAGGGGCTGGACCTACACATGATTTTAGAACTATGATGAACCAAAGTAATGGTACATAGTCAGAATGTTTTTTTTTATCATTGTAATATGAGTTGACATCAGATTGTCCCTGTCGTAATCTTAATCGTCACCATTTCAGTCATTACCAAATTATTGTCTTTGGACAGCAATTAGTCATTATCTGCTTACTGTCATCCCTGCTCTGGATAAGAGCATCGGCTAAATGTGTAATTTGCAAATGCAAATATTCTAGCTGACTAACCACTTGTGTATCTCATCTTTCTCCGTAGTCCTAATACGCTCCACCAGGTGGCCTCGTATCTGTGTCTGCTGCCAGAGTTGCCTGAAGGGCAAGACACCACCTATGAGAAGGAGGTTCTCCTTGAGCTGCTGGTAAGTGCAGTCTTGGCTTTTATGAAATTGTCCATGCGGGTAATTGGGAAGAATGTACAATTGTCAAGAAAATACCCCATTAAGTGTCTTTCATACCATGCAACTCTGAGGCTTTACTGTGCGATGTAATAGATGATAAAGATTAATCTGTTACAGTATAATCTTGGATGGAAATGCAGATAGGTACCACTGACATGTGGCCCCAGACTTGTTGGTTCAAATTTATAAACTGCAACTGCACCTGCTGTATTCTGTTGCTTTTCTGTACATCAACTATTAAAATCTTTATCCCAGATAATATTTAATTCCTCAAGCATTTGAATTGATTAGCTGGAAATTGTTCAGTTGTATGAGGAAATGAAGCAATACTTCAGGCACTATGTGCTTGTCAACTAGCCGTATAAAAGATGCATAATTGGTATTGGTGCACCTCTACAAACAATGTTGGTGAACAGTTATTTTCCAGAACAATAACTGGCCAGTCAGCACTACAGCATAATAGGTTTTGTGTTTCTCATTTTAAAGTCATTAATTTAAGCTCTTGACCTTGGAATACATATAGTATCCCCTCTTCACTGCCCAGTCCCTCTTGAATTTGCCTTCTAATCCAATTACTGCTTTATGTGGGCATTTGTGTGACGTAGGGTGAACCGAAGACAGTGCTGATGAGATGGAGAGCCATTTTTTTCCCTTTTCCTTTTTTTTTTTTTT
>NTHP01000130.1:946797-961447 GCA_003416845.1 Oplegnathus fasciatus
AAAAAAAAAAAAATGTTTACTTTGGCACCACACCAGCACAGGAGCCCAAATGTTGCTGTCAAATATAACTGCAAATCTATCTATTATGATAGTTGTTAGAGAATAGTTAATATAAGATATATTTTACAATTAACACAGCAATAGCCAGGACACAAGAGAGCTTGTAATCAAAAAGCCAGCAGCACTTGATTTAAGGTAAAAGTAAATTTGAATGATGATTACAATAGGTACTACTTAGTAAATACAATTGAGACACTGATTTGTTTATAAGCTGCATGGCCAATGAACATATCTCAGTGCTTCATGAATGTTACTGTGCATGCTCATGTCCCTGAAGCTTCTTATTGTTCTTAAATCCAGACCATGTGCGCTTCTCGAGGCACCAGGTCACATGAACCTCAACTCCATTTGCCTGTTGCCATTTTCAGGCTCCTCAAGGGAATTGCCAGTATCACTCACTATGCCTGACATGCGCGCACACACACACACACACACACTCACACTCACACACACACTCACTCTCTCACACACACTCTCTCACACACACACAAATGCATGCACTTTCCTAGGAACCAGGAGGGATAAATTGGACACTAGAGAAGCAATTGTATCCAGTCCATGCTTAATGCCTGCCACAGCTGAACAAACACTGCCACAACCCTGCTTTGCACTTACACAGGAGCTGTACACCCATCATATACACAAACACATGTGCGTGCACTCAGACACTCCACAGTCCGAAGGTCTGTTCCTTCTCCTTCGCTTCATTTGTCAAAGCACTTTCCACATTGAGTCTCGGCCCGTCGATAGTACTTCCCAAGTTGTCAAATGGCTCATAAAGGGTAAGATGCTTATCTAAATCCACATCTTTGGTTGTTAGAAAATGGCTTTTTTCAGCCACTAGGCTTGTTAGTCTAGGCTTTTCTGCTTCGCAAGCTACATTTTAGATTACATAAGAGCAAAAAGCGTTGTGGGCTTTACTCTCAGGTAGATTTATACCTCTTATTACCTCTTATGTGTTTGTATCGAAACCACGATGTGCGAGCCTCTCTCACCTTCTGTCTTGTCTCTGTTTCTGTCTCTGTTTCACCCCTCCATCCTCTCCAGCCCTCATGTAGCCTTGGGCCATTGGCTCAAACTCCAGTGGGTTAGGCCTGACCTTGTTATGGTTAACAAGTTCTCTGGGGTGTTAGGGCATTAGATCACATTTATGCATTTATATATTAATATGCACACGAGGTAGGCAAAGCTGGAAATGCAACTGCATGTCTACTTAGATATTACTCCTCGTGTGTGTGTGTCTTGCACATGTTTACGGTTCTTGTGATCTTTTTTTCTCTGCAGCCAAACTGTAAAGCTACCTCATTAGTATTTTTTGATGTATTTAGATGCACAACTGAAATTAGGGGTTTAGAGAAACAATCTCTATCCTAAATATCAAATGAAGTGGGGTCTTTACTTCCTTAATATGATGTACTTTAGTTCCTTGTTACACTTGACAGGACATAACAGTAAGGGTATGGCCAGAATGAATACGGCGAGGCCACCAAGTGCCACTTATGCCTCCCAAAATCACCCTCTACATGTGTTGAAACATTATGACAAATGTTGCGATGTTGAATATTTTTCCTTTTAAAAACACCAGCTCACACCTAACATTCCCTGCCAAACTTACATATATAGCATTTCTATCAGTAAAAACACGGTGTGGTCATTAAAGTTATGAATTTGTGCCATTTGGAGATAGGTAATAGGGGAGGAAGAACAAAGGCTGTCACTGTTTTTTGATGTGTTGACTCCAGTGCAGCTGGATCAGGAACTGTTGATGAAGCTGCATAAATTATTATCAAAGATGTGAGACTGCAGTCCTGGCTTAATTGAACTGGATGAATAATGCATACTGTTTTTTTTCTCTTCTTTTCATTTATTTTGGTCACATTTGAAGGGCAGAGTGTAGCCTTGGAGCCAGAATGCACATGCACATGCTGAGGAATTTGTTGTTTGTAAAGTGGGTGAATGGTGTATGCAACGTTGGCCTTTACATTTAGTCACATTAGGAGGACAAGCTCTTGTGTCGTTGTCCTGGGGGGCCTGGAAATTTGGAATTGGAGATAAAAAATCGATAATTATAGCGAGTGGGTGTGTTTTCATGTTTAGGACAGTGTTTTCTTCTGTGTGTGTGTTTGTACTGAATGTTCCTGTAACGATCATCTTCGTATAGAATCTAGAAACAACTAGCAGCAGCTATTTTTGAAAATGCCTTTCCTAGTTAAAATGTAAATGTGGTGATATTGGCAGTATATTATGATAACATTCTGCCATCAGGCTGAGTAATGAAACTTTTGATGATGCAGCCTTTTGTCACACTTCTAAAAACACAATCAGCTTTTCCTCAGTTAATGAATATCAAAGCCACAGTTGAAATATGCCACTCACCCTCCTCGCTTCTGCACAGGGATCCTAGATTGGGACATTTTGTCCCAGCCTGGCTAGTGGTGGTGTTGAGCTCTGTCTGAGGCAATTAATTCCAGCCCAAATCAGATGGCTACTCATGCGTGAATGAGTGGGCTTTTATCTGGCGGAAAAGTTAAACACTTGACAGGCGAGAAAGGGCTAAAGCAAGATGTTAAAGTACAGGAGAGAACAGCAAGGTGTCAAACACAGCAGACAGTCTCGGGTGTGCTGATAGGAAGAGAGACCTGTGTATTTGGGTAATTCAGCTTATTTTAGGGCTTTGATTCACTACAATATTACCATAGTGATTGAGAATAGTTGGGGTTTTTTAGGGCAGTTTCCCAAACCTCGGGTTTTTCCTTCTCATTACTTGCATAAAATATTGTATAGTTAAAATATTATAATGTTAATCTTACCCCCTCCTTTTCTCTCTCTTCCTGTAAAGAACCTGGCGGAGGCGGAGTATTGTGTGGCTTTGTACATGTACATGCGTCTGTTGGGCTACCCTGCTGACCGCATCAGCATCCTCACCACCTACAATGGACAAAAGCACCTTATCAGAGACGTCATCAACCAGCGTTGTGCTGGCAATCCCTTCTTTAGTCAGCCTAACAAGGTAAGGACACACATGCACCAGTTGACACTGACCACAGTGAACATTGCACACAGTTGCATCCAATGATTGCATTATTGTTTTTGTAAAGTATTCCGATTATAAAGCAAGTATTTCATAAGGAGAATTATGTCCTTATGAAATGTAAATTAGATCAGAGAAAACTTTGTCTTATGCAAAGGAAGTGTGGATGTGCAAGCTGAAATGTGCTTCTGCATCTTGTAATATAACAGATTAATCTAAATCAAAATGGTATGTTAATGTAATATCAAACAAATGTCACATCAGCACACAGCTTTTNNNNTTTTAAGCAGTATTACTGTACATAATAAGCACAGCATTCACTTGGCAGCTGCAAGTATTAAGTCCTGCTCTGTTTAATCTCTATACAGTACTTACTTTTGACTGTTCTTTTACAAGGAAATGGTCTTTGATACACCGGAAAAAGTACTTATTCTTGTTCCAGACTTCTGAATCGCCAACCACATCTTCAGTTTGTTCAGTGATTCAAATAAAATAAACAAAATGTCAATTCTGTCTAAATTATCAAGCTAGTTAAAGTGTATTCATTAAGTGTTGACATTTACACATTTCAAGTAGCATGCTAACACTGAAATACACCCAATTCCACATGCATGGACTGTAAACACTTCTAAGATCACTTAAGGGTGACACATTTCTTCTCTCCTGTCAGGAAAGACTCCACAGTCCCAACAGACATGTTTTCACCTCCTATATATGTGTGGGACTCAGACTAGTTTAGTAGGAACATGCGTAACACACATGACATGCACATGAGCACAGTTTCTTCACACCTTCGGATGTCTGCTGCTGCACCAACCTTCTGTACTCTGTTGCACTGAGAGAGAAATTCACAGCTCTGAATTCTCACAAGGCTTTTGCTGTTAGTGCCTCCCATTACCGCAAACACACACAGTCTTCTCTCTCTCTCCCTGCGCAATTTAAGTAGGTTTGTACATTTTAAATGTAAGTTTTCCCAACTGTCCTTATCCTTGCAGTGTGACATATGGTATTTCCTTGAATTTAGTGGATCTGCCTGATTCTTGCAGGGTGGAAAAGTAACAAGCAGCTCATGGAGGTTCTGGATTCACTTTTCGCTGTTGTAGGCAAAGCAAAAGAGTTTTTTGTGTTTTTTTTTTCTGTTTTTTTTCACCCTGGCCTTCATTGTCCTGCTCCATCAAATCATGAGACCATCAGCAGTCCTGCAGGTCATAAGACCCAAATAGAGCAGGACACTCTTTGCCCTCTGTCCCCAGCAGTTTACATACCAGCCAACTGCATACCTCTGCAAATCAAACTCACTGAGGTGTGTGTAAGAGTGTGTGTGTTCGAGGAAAGGATTTAAATGTGCATACTTTGAGAGTGGGCGGAAACTCTGTGCTGTGTTCATCCCTAAAGGATACTGTTGGATTGTCTTCATCCAGCCCACAGTATTTCCCCCCAACTCCTCTTGTCTCTCTTCTCTCTTTCCTTCCTTTACACTGTGTTAAGTCAGCAGCCCGTTGGCACAGTCTCCCCATTTTCTGTTTGTACTGCTAAATGCTTTTACCTGCTAGCCTCAGGTTATGCTTTCCTCTCTCTCCATTCCTTTCCCTACCCACATTCTCTCACCTTTCTTTGGTCTCTGTTCTTTAGGCCTTTCACACACTTTACAATGTCAAGGATTATTTAGGCATGCCAGAGAAAGTTGCAAGATTGGAGCAAAAATGGCTAGTGCTATAGTGGCATGCCTCCAATTATATTGTGTTGTTCAAACGTGTTCCATATTTTTCTGTTGTTTATCTAGTGTGAGTAGTAAGCAAGATGGTTTTCCCCACTGGCCAATGAAATTTCAGCAGTATATGTCAATACATACAAGCAATACACCAGCAGTGTGTCTATCGGTCAGCCCAATCATGTAAAAGTCTAAATTCTGTTTCTTTATTTTTTGGGGTTTACATGGGAAAAATAATGCTAATATTTTTCTTATTGTCAACAAATATCATGAAAAGACCAAAACCAACAGTGCGTTAGTCTATCTGTTGGTCCCCAGCCTAACACATAAATCTATGATTAATTTAAAAACAGGTCACAAATATATACTTAGACTTTTAAAGAAGATTTTTCAAAAAGGCAAAATAATTTCCTAAAATAGCCAGACACTATAGTTTTTAGCAAATGTTACTCAAACAAGAGTAAATTATGCATTTGTTGGACTATTTTCAGTCGTGGATAAATACACATTTATGGCATTTATGACCGGTGTATGGCACAGATAAATAAGCTGTATCCAGCTTTATTAGGAGGACCATTTTATTGTTGGTTTTGGTCTTTTCATTGGATTTGCTGACAATAAGAAAAAAATAGAATATCACCAGACTTATCCTTTAACACATGAAGGCACAAACACAAATTGCAGCTTGTTGCTGTTTATTAATTGTTTAACAAGCGTCAGGAAGTGTCTCTCTTATATCTTTGTATACATGGTGCATTCTACCACCTGCAGGGTTGGAGTGTTTAATGATCCCCTGATGTTGTGTCTGTATTTTGTGCTGTGCAACGCTACCTTGTTGCTTTGTCTTCAAGTATATGACATGTTCTGACAGCTAGCCAGAAATTGTGCTTGGTCATGTTAAATGTCCTGCAACGTTAAGACATAAAGCACGCTCGTGGCTTTAGTCAGTATGCGTGCCCAGTAATAAAGTGACTGGGGTGACAGGCTGTTAGATTTGCTGAGAAGAAAGACAGCCAGAGAGGGAGAGAGATGAAAAAGAAAGAGGGGCTCTTGTGGGGGAAATGCTGAGCAGCTGAAAGGTCATGGCGCTGAGCATTGGGGTCCACTGTGTGTCTGACAATATGTCACAGTGGCTGAAACCAAGTAGATGTCAACAGCCAGCCCATTTTACTGTAATAGCTTTAATTAGACAGAAAAGGAGAGCAAGGCCAGTTAGCACCAGTCACAGTCCTATACTCAAATAAACACATTAGCCTTAACTGTCGACTGAATCTCAAACACAACAGTTGGCATACATATTCATGCAGTTATGCATATTTAATGATTTTGATGTTTTAGTTTACTCTGTGAATTTTATAAACAAAGTTTCATTTGAGTTCTCTTTCTGTTGGTGCTGTATTTTACACCCTCAGATAGTATTTATTCATCCAGGTCACGAACCAGAACTGCAAGCTGGATTCATTACATCTGTTCTTCTCACCCGAATCTCACCCCAACAAAACAAAGCCAACAAAGCAACAAAAAGAAAGCTGTTTAAGCTGCAAGTCCACATTCTGCATCCCTCTCTGCCCCCCTCCACAAACACACACACTTTCCCCATCCCTCCTGTGGATTTCCTTCATTTTCTGAGAGCCCTTTTAACAACAGAAAAGCAAGTCTTGCTGTGTGACCGGAACCAGGATATCCTATAGCCAGATATGTTGACATAGATAAGGAAACGTCTACTTAACATGTCCCAACATGTCTTATTTTTAGACAGATATGGAATCCTGAGACACATGTGGATATGAAGGGCACACGAAATTAGACATTACACTGTTAGCTATGTCCCTGAGAGTCTCTTGTGAAAAATTGAATAATCCAGCAGTCTGACTTCTGCACATTCCAGGGCATAATAGCCATGAATAAGACATAGCAGGATGGATAGAGCGAGTAGCAAAGAAAAAAGAGAGGAGAGAACCACACTTGACCATCAGCTGAGAGACCGTGTGTCTTTGTCTTCATGACATTGAGGAGAAGGAGGTCAAGATGGAAGAAAATGGTTTCTCAGTCAAATAGCTTCTATTAGCAACAACAATATTGGTGTGTTTGTGTGCTTCCTTATTACCACAGACATGCATGTGCCACAATGACATGACCTCTGTAATTCACTCCCTGGAAGATTTCTCATAAATAACTAAACACCATGCAAAATGCTACGCCTTGGGGAGATTCTCTATCCGGGCTTCGTTGTCACTGTCTGTGGGCTAAGAATAACTCCCTCTCTTTAGCACCCCTTCTCTGCTAAACAAGTTGCTCTGTTTCGGTATAAACCATGCAGTTATTGCCCCTTTCAAGTCCACAGTTACAGGCTACTTCAACAAAGGGTGTGCTGGAGTGTGTCTGTGTATGCCACATTTGTGTGAACATGTGCATGCATGCATAGTACGGCTGTTCGACTTCAACATTCGACTTGGACATACAGCCTGCGACACCTCATGCTATTGTAAAACCGACATATTGTTGCCTCTGGTGCTGCACCTGTTCTACATGGCAACAGGGAGACGTAAATAAATATTGGTCTACTACATCATTGGCCCCATATCCCCCTCTTTTACACTTTCACACGCTCTCCCCATACTCCCTTCCTGTTACCCAAAAGGGGTTTTGGAAGGGTTTGGCAAAGGGAGTTCCAGGATCACTTGAAAGTTGCATTACCTAATAGGAGGCAACCACGACCACATGATGATTTATTTAACATGGCTGGTTCATAGGTTGGTTGCTGTAGTCCTGGGCCTGTGTGGCTTCTCAATGATAGCTGATGTCCTATTGATCCACTGTATAGAATGGATCTATAGAGGAAAGGTCAGCCTCTTTCTGCTGGGCTTTGGATTTCTCATCATATAGCCTATATAACAGTATAGTGGTATTTTTTGTACAATAGTAAGTAAGTCGGACTTAGGGCCTGTTTTGTTTATGTAACCTCTATTTACATGCAGTGTTACTTCATGTAGGTTACAGCTCACAGTATTCCTTCTGACTTGGTTGCCATTACCATTACCAAGAGGAAGGAGACGCTGGTTGCAAAAGTGTTTTTTTCCTCTTTCTCATTTCATATTTATTTTTTTAAGCAATATCCTCAATGTTACTTAACATAGAAACATGGGGCTCTCCGGAATGATGAGACAATCCTATAGGTTTATGTTATGACCATCAGTTTTAATCTTTTCAACTATGTTTCTGAGAAGTCGTGTTTTTTCCGTCAGGTGGCATGGCGGACGGTAGCCATGAGCCTCGGCTGCCAAAGAGAAGAAGAGGCGTGAATCAGAGCAGTAGCAAATTTACAATGCTTCGTCGTTGAATTTGTGTCCGTTTTCTCAACACCATAACCTTTAACTTCCACCCACCATTAGTGGCACACGTTACAGAACTTTAAGCTAAGCGATTGGATGTTTGTGTCTTGGACTTTTTATCAGAGAACCAGATATTTTCTAATGCAGTCATTCATGTACTGAAGATTCAACTGGAAAAGGTTCATACCAATCCAAGCTGTAGAAATGCTTTAACTGTGAAGTCACCTGAATCATGTGACATTATCAATGGGAAAAATAAGGCGCCCAAAGTAGCTCGCCCAACTTGGCAGCTCTATTAAAGATGGACAAGAAGTTCAGGTTATGTGCACTTGAAAAACTGGGTTTTTTTGTTTGTTTTTTGACAGCAAGACCAAACTTGTGACTTAAATCTCTTTGAGACCATACTCCATCAATACACTCTTAAACACTGCCATGGGTTTTGCACTGTAGTGGACGACATGTAGGCTGTAGGAGCAGCCCGTTATACATACAGTACAGCTAGTGCTGTGTGTATAAAAGGTTCAGATTTTACAGGGTTGTCTCTCATCAGTTTCCTCGCTTTGTATCAAGTTCCAAGTGCAAGTGCAGTATGTTGTCTTTATTATGTAAGGTGTAACAGCACTGACAAAGTCAAAACATAGCTCTGTTCTTCATGTACTGGAATAAGTACGCTTCTCAGCAAGACAGGATTACCAGGGCATAAAAGCAAATTGGCATGACAAGAGTTTCCTTTTGCTTTGGAAAAAAAAAAAAAAGAAGCCACTCCGTTCTCTGTCTCCCTGAAATAATCTCTGATCCAGTCAAGCAGCGTGGCCCCCAGTACCTTGGCCCTGAGTCTCAGGGGCCCAGGTAAGAGGCTAGTGGCGGCAAATGCCCTCTAAGCCGTATTAGCCCTCGCTGGCTGCCCATGTGGCCCACAGCGATAACGGCAATAACAAGAAAACACAGGCACCATCGTTCACACCCCCCCTAAAAATAAATAAAAAAGAAAGAAAAAGAATTTAAGACGGAAAGCAGTCACGCTCATATTTCTAAACATTTCAGCTAAATCCCTCCACCTACCTAAAAGGCACACACTCATTTACTTTGCAAAATACATCACCTGCCATGGCTCAGTTAGCATATCTTTGATATTTATGTGTACATTTGTGTTTGTGTATTTGTTCAATAATGACTATGCTTGTGTGTCTGTGCAGGTGACAACAGTGGACAGGTTCCAGGGTCAGCAGAATGACTACATCATCCTCTCACTGGTCCGCACCAAAGCCGTGGGACACCTGAGGTAATTACTCCAATGCATGCTAAGCAGAAAAACTCGCCTGGCCCAAAATGGACACCTTCAGCAGCTAATCTTATCCAAAGAATACTTGTGCAATAGCATCTACACCTTTTTAGATACACATGCTCCAGGGAAACAACACAGCAAAAATGTAGGCACTTAACTCTCTTGAGACAGCAGCTCTCAGGAGGCTTTCTCCTTTTGTCATGTGTAAGCACCGAATGAAGTTTGCTAAAGTAAAAAATGACAATAACACTGTGGCTGTCTTGAAGTATGTATGAGTTTAATTTGAGGCAGGGAGGATAAAGGGTGCTTCAGGACAGGGTTCTGTGGAGCTGACTCTACTTTTTGTCCTGGTTAAGAGACGCCATTGTGCTCAGATGATTGGGGTGAGACTATTAAACAAAGAGCTCTGTTCTGATCAAAGGCATACCATATAACAGTCATTAAGAGGCATGATGGTTAACCAAACTGCAGCAGTAGGTTTTATGTCTTTTCTTTCCATGTCCCATCGCTATCCGCTCAACTATACTTGCTGTTCTTAGTCTTCAGCTCTGTCTCCTTATCTCTCTGCCCCCTCTTCTCCTCCCTCCCGCCTCCTTCCTCATTTCACTGAATTGATTTTTCGTGAAATGGCCTTTCACTCCTCGGCTGCCATGAGATCCTGATGAGCTCTTCACACTTAATATGCCGCACGTTTTAATTCCAGACAATTGAGGCTGAACTCTTCCACAGTACTTAAGCTTGCCACGCTGGCCTCTGGCTGTGATGTACAGTAGCTGCTGTTGGAATTGCACCGCTCACAGCTTTATCACATCTGCACTGCCAGTGCATTCACCCATCCTCACAGTGGACAGTCTGCAAATTGGAACCCCAGTGCGAATAATAAGTCATTCCTTTTGTAGCTAAACACATGCCCCCCTCCTACACCCCACCCTTGAGCGTGGTCACTTTTAGCTGGCAGAGAAGACACTTAAAAACTCTATTTTGTTCTTTCCTCATCTCACGGATAAAGTAATGAAGTGATGTAGCTGGGAGTGAGAAGTGCAGCAGGCCACAGAAAGTGGTAGTTTATCTTGCTGGCAGTGCTTGCTCTCCTCTCGGTATCATTCATTTGATCTTGTCTTACACTGGATATTGCACCCTGCCTTACACACATTCTGAGTCCACTCAAAGAGGGAAGGTTGTCCAAGGTTGTCCCTGTAACAATGTGGTACAACTCCAGTTATCCAGTGAAGGGCTATAGAATAGTAGAGTTTCTATTCTCCTGGATGAGTATTTTTATCAAGGACATTGAACTTAAGAGCCCTGAAAACCTAGTTTTTCAATCAGCTTCTTACTATGAGTGTATGAAAATCGATGCAGCACAACCAGACATATAGTCTTTTTCATTCCATGTATTCGTCTTCCTGCCTTAATATTCATTCATATCTTGGTGTTCCTGACACTTCTGAATGGTCGCCTGAGCAGTTGAAAGAGCAGTGGTTCATGAAAAATACTTGTGCTGTCCATTGTGTTTTTCCCATACTGGCATCACTGTGGTATACCACTGAGTCCTACCTCACAATCCTCCACCTCCTCCTGCATCTCTCCTCATAGCAATCTGCTGCCGTGACAACCACAGGGGACGCAGCTGACCATATGACGAGCTGACCCTTGCTTTGACAGGGGAGGCATTCCTGCTGATACGCACAGGCACGGTCACATGCAGGAGCACACTCTTTGACAGGGCAGCGCAGATCCAGACACGCTCTGACATGTACACACACACATGTGGGAACACGCACACACAAACGGTATTCGTCCACTTTGCCCTGCCATGTCACAGCACAGCCCAGGTGGGCGTCTCTCAGCAGTGCCATGTCCACAGGCTATCATGCTTCATGATTGGTTCATCTCTTCTAGAGCTCTGTGCTCATTGGTTGTACGTTGTTGTACTTTGTCTCTGTGGAAATGTTGTGTTTTCAAGTTTTGCACCATGCTTGAAATTTGCAGCAATTTTACATAAACCTATCGGATAAAACCTTCAGAATGGTTTCCATAAGCCTTTTTTTCCCCTTCTACATATTCATGGAACTCATCATGCATATAGCAAGGATTAATCCTCTTAATCTCATGAAGTGCTCAGGTGGACATATTCCACATTTTTTGGCTGCATTTCAACATGTGCATGTGTTGATGTGTGTTGGTGAGTGCATACATACAAACGTGGGCGTGTGCCAAATTCTTGTTCATCAAACCCAAGACTGTTTTCAGTATCACCAGAGCTGCTTGAGTAAGCCAAACACTTCTTCCCCCTCATATGCTCAGCCTCCTTCAGTGCTCTGTAGATTTCTATAGCCACTCTGCTTTTGTCTCAGAGATTTATAGGCCAGCTAAATGGTCATATTTTGCACAGCTCCATTAGGTTGCCCATCCAAATACCTAAAACACACAATACGAAGATTTATTACATACTAAAATAGGTTGAAGGGCACCTGCTCTCTCTTTTTTTATTGGTTCACTTTGCGAAAGAGCACATTTTTGTCCAAAAATTTCCACCTCTCTTCCACCATGTGTAATGTATACAACTTTAACTATAATCGAGTACAACGTGTGGATGTGTTCTATGTTAAGTTTGGGCTTACTGTGTGTTCAGTGCAGTGTTATGCATGTTCTTTAGCTGTTCTTTCAGTGGTATTCCTCTAAAATAGGGCAGGTAAACAACCACTTTGGCTACTACAGCAAGCCAAGCAGGATTCCTCCATTCTGTGGGAAATGACTACTCTGTCTCTAATCTCTTAATTCTGCTGGATGGCAAGAAAAAGTAACTTGTCTGCCCTCTCTCGTATTTTCCCACCTCTCTCTTTCTTTCTTTCTTTCTCTCTGCCTTGTTTATTCCTGCCCTTTGCCTTTCATTCCTTTATTTCTCTCTTAGCTCCTATATTTGTCCCCCTCACCTATTGCTGCTTATCTTTCGCTAAACCTCTCCTCCTACACTACACTGCCTTTTCCCTTCCTTTACAATCTTTACTTGATCCTTCCACTTTTTGATCCCTTTACTTCAGTTTTTGTTTTTGCCCCTACACACGATTTCTTCTCCTCTTACAATTTCACACTTTGCTCCCCCACCCTTGCCACTTCTGTGTGTCAAACCAATTTTCAACTTTTTTTTTTTTTCTATCACTCCACAGGGATGTGAGGCGTCTGGTGGTAGCCATGTCAAGAGCCAGACTGGGTCTGTACATCTTTGCGCGGGTGTCGCTGTTCCAAAACTGCTTCGAGCTGACTCCTGCCTTCAACCAGCTCACTGCCAGACCTTTGCAGCTACACATCAGACCGCACGAATACTATAGCCAGGAACAGCCTGTACGTACACACACGCATGCACACACCAGTTTCTTAAAGCTCAATAATCTTTTCCTCCGTTAAATTTGGCTGATAATGAAGCACTCGAGCTCCAGATTTGCTGATAAGACCCAAGCTTACTCTTCCACATGTTCCACATCAGTGCCCATTTCTGTATAACTGTTGCACCCTCCAACATCCTTCCACGTCACTGCTGCCACAGCCCCCTGACTGTCTGATCCTGCCTTTATATTCTGAATAGCATCTTTATTCCCATGTCTTACTGCAGCTTTACCCATAGGCCCCGGTCTGTTAACAACATTCTGCGGGGGCTATCTGCAGGCATGGGAAACACGGGCATGGCTATAATTAACCCCCAAAGGTCAGAAGGCAAAACCACTCTCCCAAATCCCGCCAGGCCAGCATGAGACGGCTGTTGTCTGGTCATTGCGTCTCGCTGACTGGCGTGTGTGGCAACAGGGGTGTCTAAAATACCCCATAGCCTCTGACACTTCCTCTGACTCTAGAGTGTTCATCCCCATGGGGGACAGCTCTTTTGGGCACACACATGCGGCCCCTGCTTAGCCCGTCTATCTGGAGTCAGTAAACCCCTGCTGCTTACACGCAGATGCAGATTAAAAGTCAGATTTTTGTCTGGCAACACTCAACCAGAACTTTCACAGGATACTTATTCAGAAGCAGTTATAAAAATAAAGGATAACACTGCTGCTTAATGCTCCATATGGATATGTACATATTTACAGCACTGTTAGATAGTATTGGACAGACGGTAAAGCCTGATGTCTAATCATACTCAATCACATTAACACTATGATGTTTTTACTGATAGTCTTACGGCAATAAACCCACGCACAGTTAAGTTTTACAGTACTGAAGCTGTCAGTGCACTCACGCTGACATGGTGCCCAAAGGGCCTCTGTGAGCATCACCCCTGTATTTAGAAGGTAACAGCCCAGCAGATTGAATATTCTGCTCGCCTCACTCCTCAGTTTAGGCTGTAAGACTCTGTCTGCATACTAATACTGTCAAATTACAAACTCTGCATCTTCAACTCCTTTTGATAGTACGTGAGCGGCGATCGCTTGGGGCAGCAAGTGAGAAATTTGCTTTCAAATAACAAGCAGGTAGTGGGCAGGTGAATTGTAATTTCCCTGCACATTTGCATCAGATCAGCAGTGACCATGTGGTGCCTGAAAGAATGTTAACAAGGTATAATCCTTCATTGTCATTCCTTTCACACCACATCCTGGATTCAAAACCATCTCTCTCTGTCTGTTATTTTTTGTTTTCTTCCCTCAGAGAGATGCTTCCGGACAACCAGACCAAATAGTCAAGAACATGCCAGAGATGGCCAATCTGGTGTACAATATGTACATGCACATGATCCAAACCTCCCAGAAGTACAGACAGGTAAACACCTTTGATGAATACAATAATGAAGAGGGTCAAAGACAGAATATACTACTGCATCATAAAAAATTTAAAAAAATGCAATACAGTACTGTTGTTGTCTCATAGTAATATCAACCTCTCCTCTATACACCTGAGACCATTTAAAACTGGTACTTTTACTATGTTTTACATTATACTAACACACTAACAAATCTCTGACTTTAAGTCTTGTGACAGTAAGCGTTGAAGCAGTGCTAAAATCTGTCAGCGTCTGTCGCTGTTTTGGTAGTTTTAACCTTTAAACTTTAATGCAGCATAGTAAATAGGTCAGATGTAAGAGAATTGTTGTAGTTGTGTATGTGGAGAATTAACAGGCCACAAGCCAAGCATATTAAGAGTGGAGCTCAGGTGATTTTTACACTACATTCAGTGTCACATTTTCTATCTTGTCCCAACTTAAAAAGAGGATTATGACATGATGAGGCAGAAAAATGTAA
>NTHP01000130.1:961558-972008 GCA_003416845.1 Oplegnathus fasciatus
AAAAAAAAAAAAATAGAAATATAATGTTAAAATAAAGGCGGTAAATTTTTTCCTCCACATTTTGAATCCTTTCCTCTTTTCCTCGGCTTCTCAGCAGCAACAGCAGAAACTGGCTCTGCCTCCACAACAAACCAAGGCAGATGCTGTGGTCGAAAAAGCGCCAGCTAGCTCTGGGGAACCGCAGGAAGAAACCCCCATGGAGCAGGAAAACCCAGAAGGAGAGGCAAGCTTGGAGCCAAACTCGGAGGACACCAGTGAGAAGAAAGAAAATCAAGACACAGCGGACCATGCTAAGATGCCAGAGCATCCCGGCAGAGACAGCGACAGTGACGGGGAGGACAGTGGAGAGGAGCAAGGGCAGTAGAGCATCCACATATGGGACTACTGTCTAATTAAGGGCCTCAGTCACTGAGGGGACCAAGTGGACTGTCCCTTAAGAAAAGATTAGTGGGGAGTGATTTGTTTTCTACTAAAAGGAGATCCCAGTGATAATGTTTCATTCACTTTTCTAGAACATTTGATTTTGTAACCATCAGTGCTTTTGTATTAAAAAAATGGAAATTCACATTGTCTGTGACATATTTTACTATATGTGCGCCCACCAAAGCTTATAATACTCTTTAAGAGACTCTAATCTGTATCCCTCTCACACGCACACACTGACAGACAAATACACTGTATAGTCAACATGTTTAAGCCTTGTTAAAATCTCTATGTCATGATACTTCCATCCATTCATCTGTTTCCCTCCTCTGCTTTAAGCACAACTGAAATCTGATTGGCTCTGCCTATACCAGCTACACAAGCTGCAACTAAGCTGCATTTGTAGGTCAGTCACTTCACCCAAGGGCCAGTGTGCATGCTGGGGGATTTCAACTTGCCCTCTGGATGTACACAGTCACTCAACCAGCGAGCCTTAAAATCCTCTGCCATTCATAACTTTGTGTGGAGTACTAACAGCACGGTGCTCTGCAGAATAGTTCACATCAGCTGGATCAGTGTTGAGGGTTGACGACCAAATTCAAGCAAATAATTTGTGGCTTAAAATTTTGTGTTGACATCAAAACAGCCATTCAAAAGCCAGTTCCAACACAGGTCTTGGTAATTTAAACATAAACCCATTTAAAATGAAGAGGTTATGGCAGTCCACAGCCCTGCAGGCAAAAACACAGACTGGAAATTCATTCATTATCATGCACCAGAGGTTGGTTGTTGTTACATCATACCTCAGGCAGGCTGAGAGAACAGGTCAGCAGCACAGCTGCTCTTGCCTGGGCCAGTCTGAAGACCTGATGGAGAACCATGTGTTGATAGATGTGGAGAGACATATTCTCTGCATTCAGTCAAGTGTGGGGCCGTGTAATGTCTATTTTTTTTATTTTATCTCCTGAGAGCAGGGCACTCCGATTCGAGTGTTTTGGAGTAGTAGGCTATGCCTCTCTGTCGGCTGAGGAAAGGATTAGAATGGGAGGTTAGATAAGGGAGATAATCTCTGTCGGCTGAGGCTGCGCCTACGAATTACTGACAACAGTTTTGGCATAGGGCCCACAAGACAAAGACCAATATACTGTATCACATGATGCCGCAAGGTCTCATGATTTATACTGTATGAACGAACATTATCACAGTAGACTTATGTAGCTATAACACAAATGCACATGGTGCTCTATCATATATATATTACTAATTAGTCCTCTACAAACCCATGACAGCAAGCATACTTTTTCTTGAGTCACATGAGTGTCTGCACTGTGTAATATCCTCCCTCCCCTTAAGCCTTCCAGTTACTAACTTTGTGTTTCCTTGAGAATTCAGTAGTCTGTGGAACCTTGTTGTGGTAAATTAGATGTAACCGGTGGGAAGTGGCTACCGCTCGCACACAACTTCTCTGAGACTGGACGGAGTAGCGACAAACAAGGAGCAGATCAGGAGCTCACTTCCTCCAGAACCTTTCTCTGCTGAAGGTGAACATGTCTTTTATACTCACACGGCAGGTATTCATTAGGTTAATAGCTACTTTCACTTCTAACCTTTGCTATGGGCTGATATGTCACAGGGACTAACAGCATGCAGTAAAACTGTTAATATACATTTGGTCATGAGCACAGATGGTGTGTTATTGTTCTCGGTATACTGACTTGTAATTTGCCACATAAAAATGTCTTGTGCTGCACCACATTCTTTTTATATTTTTGAATCTGAGAAGGAGGCTTTTTTTATAGTTAAATATTTAAAGGGGCTTGCAATAAATGTAACAGTACAAAAGCCAGAAATAAGAGGTGCAAGAGGAAGAATTTAAGTGAAGTACAGTAGAGAGAGCTGAAGTGTTTTATTTGAGGCTACGACAGAGGTCAGAGTCCAGTTGTGCAAAGTTATTCTGCCCTTAAAGAAATATGATTTAATGGCGGGTGGGTTTTTTTTCTCCTTTTAATGTGAAGGCATTTCCCCAAAAGCACGGGATCCACCGTGGGACACACTCGTGTTAAATTGTGTAATTCATTGCCCAACCCTACGTGACAGTAGTGTCACAACAGGAAATTACACGTTACATAGAGCCAAGACAGTAGTGCCTGGAGGGGAAGAAGGATCTGACCATTGTGTCTTAAAGCTAAAACAAGCTTAGGGAATCAGTCTGACAGCACACAACACTTTCACACTCATAAAACCATCAGTTCTACAATCTCGACTTCAAGGCTGGGCCTCGGGGCAGATTTTTCTGGTGGATTTTAACACACACAAAAATAGCTCCTCTCGCTTAATACGGCATTTCTTGGAAAATATAATTTCAATGTAACAAAAGTCTCCACATCTGTTTGCCACTACGCTGTGCAGAAATCATCAGGTGAGGGAGGGCTCACACATCGCACAGCATTCAAATTAGCAGTTTTTCATCACGGATAAAACAACAGGCATTTTTATGGCTCAAAATACCAGCACATCATACTCCTGGCTGCTGTTTGATATCATTGTTGACATATAAAGTAATGCTCATTACCAAAGTTATGCATGATCTCTGCTGAGCTGCTATTAGTGGGTGACTAATGTGCCAGCGCCGGTCTTCAACACCGTGTAAGTGGGCGGCCTGTTGACCTCAACGGGCAGACAGGCCCGGTGGTTATTGCTTGAGGGTGCCAGCTTATCATGCTTTGTGAAGGCCACTGCCTAATCCTGACAAGTACATCCAGATCATCAACAGGGCACGTTTCAATCTGATAATCTCCCATCACCACTGAAGAGACACTGTCGCTCCCAGGAACACACTCTGATGCTATTGTAATGACTGACTTACTGTCGTTTACGATCCTAAAGTGCACTTCTGACAGACTTCCTCCCAAAGTCCAATGACCAGTTAAAATTGTCTGCCTAACTCAAGTGGAAGCATTTGGCTTTGTAAAACAGGCTGATGTCCACTTTGATTAGCCACCCTCATCTTCTTCCTCTCTTTCTCCCAGACTAGGATGGCCAGTTGTGGGTCATGTTTCTGGTGCCTCATCTGGCTGTTGGTTCTGCTGTGCATTGGCTGGCCCCTCGGCATGACCTTTGGGAGTCTCTACGGCCTCATCAGCCCCCTCACCACCTGCCTCGGCCTGGACCGACTCTCCGATCTACTCTTGCAGGGGGCCAACCTGGGCCGAACCTGCGCCAATAACATGAGACACGCCAAGCCTTTGTTGTGAGATCCATCCTGAGCGATCAGAACCAGAGATCCGAGGCGAAATTGTCGCTTTTCTACAGAGAAAAGCCGTCACTTTGAGGAGAACCGTTAACGTCTGTTTTATGTGGAGATATCCTGAGATGATTGGCACTCAATACAGTGAGAAACTTTCAGCAAGTTATGTAACAAAAAGGTCCGGAAGGTCTGGAAAATGGATTCCACTCGTTCTGTTAACATGTAATTAACCATGGATTTCAAATTTGTATGGGTTTGTCAGGAAGGAAATAGGCTTTGTGTTCATGGTCTGTGTTTGCTGTTTAATTCATGATGACACTGCATGGAGACGATAAGAATGAAAATGGCAATTTAACAATGGAAATGCTTAGACTTGTAAATGACTGTATGGAAACTTTTAATGCGATTAAAACTGCTTTGAACTTGCCCTCTGTGTTTGTCGACTGACTTATTGTATACAGTATTTGGTGGAAAATCCATGTTGTGAAATGTTAAGGTGAAGGTAAATAGGGAGATAGAGAAAGCTGGAGACATGAACACATGAATTTCTAGTTTCCTTCAATAATTTGTTTACCTGTTTATTCCCATTTATGGTCCTAGGGGGTTGGAGCTTATCCCAACACGAACTAAATGGAAGTACGGGAGATCATTTTGAAATTGTTTGCTAGGTCATCTCAACACAGATACACAATCGGTCACATGAATACATCTACAACTTATAGCAGTATTCAATTATTTTTTTTGCCACTTGGGGGCAGCGAAACAAGAAGTAGCAGGATCAGGATTCATCTGGAGTCCTGTTTTTAACCAACTGACGAATGTAAGTCCAATGTTCACTCTCTTTTAGCTCTGTTTTTGTCTCCACCAACTCCTCAGCTGCTAAATGCTCCATTATGTTCACCAGCTAGCCACTAGCTTTGTCTGTCTGTTGGCACTCATAAAAGTAGTGAATAGTGCAGCTTTAAAGATATAATCTCGAAGATTTTCATTTAAATAAATGTCTGTTAAGTCANTATCTATCACTGAATGAGGTAACAAAATGGTGATTGAGCCTATGGCCCACTGATGAAAGCCCTTGCATTTGCAGTGCAGGGTGTCTGTGGTGACTTTCCCGGAAAAATCACAAGTGGCGCACAGTTAGGCTTTTAACAAGGCTTTTAACGCAACAGACTCGCTCTTCAACTCACTTGTGTGTGAAGCGGCATACTTTTTTCCCCCAGTCTCTGCTAGCGTTGTGAGTAAACGGTTACTATGGCCGAACAAACAAAGAAAAGATTGATGACTACAGACGATGAAACTTGAAACTGAAGTGAGGTCCAAAAACACACCTGCAATTACCGCTTACCGCCACAGGTGCCGCGAAAGACAACAAAATGAGAATTGCGATTTTCGAGATTCGAGATTATAACTTTAAAATCTGAAAATCAATTGGTTAAATTTTGAAGATTTCATCTATTGTTTTTGCACACACTGAAAAAAAAATGGTTCCAACAGAAATACTGAGTTTAGATTAATAAAACTAAATCTTTAACTTTGGAGTATTATTACTGTGCTGGTGGCAATCATCTGAGGCACAGTCGCGTATAAACTCCACACTCACAAATTTATGTGAGAATTGAAAAAAACAATCACTGTTCAGGGGGCAAAACACTGACTTTATTAAGCTATGACTCTTCTCTCTCCTAAAATCTCTCTCTGAGCATAGAGAAAAAGTAAACTATTACAAGATTTCTAAATACAATCTGTTATTTTATTTGATGGATATAAAAGATCATTACCTAGTCAAAAGTCAAATAAGTCCCTTGTATAAATGTACAAAAAACAAAAATAATACGATGTTTTCAGATGAGTAATGTTGGAGTTTACATCAGAAGCTAAGAGCCAACGTTTGGCTGTTACTTGTTGGGAAATTGTTGGTCACAGCCTCACAGTATAACCTACAGACGGGTGACAAATTAAAGGAAGAATCTGAATAAATGAGTGGAGAAACATAACAAATTCAGATCTGGTGGCTCTGCTGCTTATGCTATGGGAGGCATTTTGCTGGCATGGTTTGGGTCCACTTGTCCCCTTAGAGGGAAGGGTCATTGCAAATCAATTGTAATGTAATTGTTGTTCTGAGTGATCACCTTTATCCTATGATGAAACATTGCTATCCTGATGGGAGTGGTCTCTTCCAGGATGACAATGCCCCCATCCATAGGACATGAGGGGTCACTGAATGGTTTGATGAGTATGAAAATGATGTGAATCATATGCTATGGCCTTCGCAGTCACCAGATCTCAACCCAATGGAACACCTCTAGGAGATTTTGGACCGACGTGTTAGACAGCCCTCTCCACCACCATCAACAAAACAACAAATGAGGGAATATCTTTTGGAATAACTTCAGTAGAGTTCCAGAGACTTGTTGGATCAATGCCAAGGTGCACTGTGAAAGTAATATGACTTAGTGGCTGAAAGTGTGAGACAGCTGCTAACTTTGGGAGATAGGATGCCAACATCTCTAGCAAAAACTGTAAAACTTTGAGATGGTGTCTGAATTGATGTGACCCAGTGGCTCAAAGACTTTCAAAGCTACTTGTTTTTCAGTCATTATTTCTAATAATGAGGGTCTTATGATGTCGTTTGAGGCTGTAACTGGATATGGGCTTAACGGGTAAACTTGTTAGGAAAGTTTTGAGGTCCTGAGTTGAAGGTTTAGAACTATTTTTCCACTCCTAGACTGGAGCCTTTGAAAGCACACATCTTAAGTAACGATTGAAAAGTTTTGACCAAAAAAAGAAAATGCTCTGAAGAAGTATGATCCAGTGGCTCAAAGTGCCAGATGGTTGCATTGAAGTTTTGACATTGTGGGTTTCATGCCTTAGTAAGTTATTGAATTTTTAAAGTCAACACCCAGAGGAAATGGTGAAAAGTTGCCAGCGAAGAGCTTTGAATGTGTAACTATTACGCAGCAGTATTGTAAATGCATAAAGACAAGAGAAGGCAAATTATACAGTATAAAAGATGAACTATCTCAGATAAATTATACTTCGCACAACTGGTGGAGTGATCTGTCTGCTCTTTGAAAAGTGCTAAACTACTTAAAAATGTATCCATTAAGGTAGACGAGGGTTATAAAGAAGGAAATACTGTACAAGAGACAGACACACAGAATTGTTTTAGCGTCACTAAATCCATTTTCAGGGGGCTAAACTGATTTCCAGTCTTTGTGCTAAAAGGACGTGTTTGACATTTCGGGAAATATGCTCACTCGCTTTCTTGCTGAGAGTTAGATGAGAAGATCGATACCACTCTCGTGTCTGTGCGCTAAGTATGAAGCTGTAGCCAGCACGTGGTTAGCTTAGCTTAGCATTAAGACTGGAAACAGGGGGAAACAGCTAGTGTGGCTAAGTTAAGTTATATCATGTTTACTATATACAATAACCGAAGTGTAAAGATGACAAGTTGTGGTTAAACAAATGAGATGTAATGTGTTAATAATGAGTTTCAAAGGGGCTGTTAGGTGGATTTGTTACCTTTGGACGGAGCCAGGCTAGCTGTTTCCCCTTGTTTCCAGTCTTTATGCTAAGCTAAGTTGACTGTCTCCTGGCTGTAGCTTTAGAAGTCAGACATGTGAGTGGTATCAATCTCCTCATCTGACTCTCTGCAAGAAAGCAAATAAGTGCATTTCCCAAAATGTCAAACTATTTCTTTAAACCATGATTAATTGTTAGTTGAATAAATGTACTATTTCATTTTATTTTTTGTTTTTATTCCTTAACTACACTGTATACCTCCATGCACTCCCTCCCATTTTTTTCTTGTCTTTGTTAGATCAACTGCCATGAAACTTTAACTTTGACCTTAAGTCAAGTTAGGTCCACGCTATTATACCATGCAGACTCTCAGAGGGAGATGGGGCTATGTTTAATTCCATTTCTTTAAGGCTAGTTGTTAGTTTCAACCCCTGTGACTCAACCAAGTGTGCTCTGAGCTATCATGACAAATAGGGGAGGGAATGTGTGTGCTTGACCAAACATTTTAGAGGAATATCATGGTAAATTACCATTTTCATCTGGCACGTACTAATTTAGTGACCTTAAGTCACCTTTCACTGTATTGCTGCTGTTGGGGTCAGTTTGGTTTGCTTCAGTAGAGCTTTGTTGAGCTTTGAGGCCAGTGGTAATGGTGCTCACAGGAGTTGATCCTTTTGTGAAGGAAAGAAGTTAGGAAAGGTTTTATTTTCTGCAGTTTTTTTATCTGCTCTGATTTTTAAGATTCTCTTGCAGTAACCGGTGCGTTAGCAATGGAAATAATCTTAAAGTCAAGTGGTAATATGGTGCCAGAGGTTAAGGGGAACCCTCCAGTTTAGCCTCACTGAACAGGCGGGGTTGCAAAGAATCTACACTGAAATAATGTATTTAGTGGTGGAATGTAACTAAGAACATTTACACAAGTACTGTACGTAAGTACAGTTTTGAGGTAACTGTACTTGAGTATTTCCATATTCTGCTACTTTAAACGTCTACATCGCTACATTTCAGAAAGAAATATTGTTCTCCAGTACATTATTTCTGACAGCTGTAGAGGCTGGTCACTTTGCATATTTTGCAGATTATTTTTCATACAAAACGAGATTCACTGTTCAGTGAAAGAAATCTCACTCTTATCAAGTCACTTTAATCTGGAATTTTCCAATAATCTGGAAAGTTTTATTTTATTACAAAAAGTGAAAAGATCTAGTGGGAATATTTGAATGTATTTCAAAATTCTAATTCTAGTGCTGTGGTCTGTCTTATTTTGTCTTGTTTCAGGATACAGACAGTCATTCCCATCATTTATAATTTAATCATTTAAACTTAAAAAACAGGTTGACATATTCAGACTGCGCTGTAAAATAAGGTTTTTAGGATTCAGTTATAGAAAGAAATGCCTTTATACATTTGGAGGATTTTGCATATTAAACTGCCCATAACTTAATAAAGTATTTCATGCATCAGTGATAGTAATCACATATAACACTATGAAAAGGGTAATTTTACATAATGAGTACTTTTATTTTTTTGCTGTACTTTTCGTACTTTTAAAGTATATTTGGCTATTACTAATGATGTACTTTTACTTAAGTAAGATTTTGAATGCAGGACTTTTACTTGTAACAGAGTATTTTACATTGTTGTAGTATTACTTTTACTTTTAAATGATCTGCCTACTTCTTCCACCACTGGTGGAACGTAAAACTCTTTAAACATTTGCTTGAGTACTGTACTTAAGTACATTTTTCGAATATCTGTACTTTACTTAAGTATTTGGGGTTTTTTGGACACTTGACTTTTACTCCACTACATTTAAAAGACAAATATTGTACTTTTGACTTTTACTTTCTCGTTACTTTTAAGCAGCTTTGAAGTCAGGTGTTGAATTGTTTTTCTTTTCTTAAATGCGATTGGCCACATGTTCCTCACAGGAGAAAAAACAATCACATTACCAGCACCCATGGCCATATCTCGTGTGTGTGTGTGTGTGTGTGAAAATATCGAAGGCTAACTTCACCCTGAGTTCACAGCAAACTTCACACCAAGTTCACTGCAAAGGCCTACTTAGGCTGGAAAAGTCCAAGTGAAGCACCTTTCCTACTTTTATCTTGTATACACTTTTGAAGCTGGCGAGACGAACAGTAAAACATGAAACAGAATCACACTTCAAAAGAAATCCCAGACGAGCAGACAGGGTCATAAGGACATGCAATAGAGCAGCAACCGAATGGCACATTGCTGTACAACTGAACTATTTACAGGAGGCAAAATGTGCAATACTTTAAGCAATTTCTTATTGATCCCTGAGGGAGAATTCTGTTTTGAGGCTGGAGCAGATTTAGCTTCAGAACAGCATCCCTGAAGCAGATAGGGTGGGATGCATATTGCAATAAAAGCAACATATTGGAATTACTAATATCTCATTGCTGTAAAAGCTCAATTAAACAGTTTGAATATATGCAAGACTATCAGAGAGCAAAGCCTATTTAGCTGAACTTCTTCAAGGCGGGGTGTTTAGGTACTTTGCCTAAAAACTCACAAGCTTTCCTATCACTTTTGACTGGCACTGTGCTCTCAGCTACCACCAAAATAGCTCGGGATTCAATACTTAGGGACCCCTATAAAGACTTACCAAAATACTCTTGCTGAGCAGCCTACCTACAAATCTGGGTAGCTGTCTATTTTGTAGCTTATTCAAATTTGATTCATGAATATTTCATTTTCAATCCAAAGCGCTTTTTAACCTCATTTTCTACCCCTCACTGTTGACTGATGCACACAGTGACAAAGCCTCACTCATTCTTTTAAATGCGGGTTATAATCTGAGACAAATTCATTNNNAAAAAAAAAAAAAAAAGAGGTGGCCAATGCCCGAATGTGTATTGCAATATTTATCCGAGTGTCATATGAGACCTAGTTACAGTAGATTGCTTTTTTGTCTGCCCAGTTCTGCTCCCAAACATCCTGAGGATAGAAGCCACTTGCCAAAAATATCGCCCGATTTGAATTCAACTTTCTCTGTTTTTCCTCCCAGAAGTCTTGGCAGAGGGTAGAGCAGGCGATAGGCCTTGAAGCCAAGCTGACAGTGCCTTAATGAGAGGCTACCAGAGAGAGAGAGAGAGAGAGAGAGAGAGAGAGAGAGAGAGGGAGGGAGGTAAGCTGGTGAATTTTTCATTAGGGTCTGAGACTGGTTATGGAAAAAGCCTGCTCCTACTGGCTGCAAGGAGACCTGGGAGGCAGAGGGACAGAGAGGGAGAA